>LNAC01001262.1:177696-260518 GCA_002007465.1 Ailurus styani
CAGAGAGCCCGATGCGGGCCTCGATCCCAGGACCCTGAGATCATGACCTGAGCCGAAAGCAGAGGCTTTAACCCACTGAGCCACCCAGGCGCCCACGTGACTCTTGTCTTAAAGGGAGCAAGCCAACCTAGCTCCATCTGGCGCCAAACCAGACCGTAAGCTCCGTGGTACTGGGGGCCACTGCTGCCGGATCCACGATGTGAATTCCCCATCCATACCTGGGCCCCTATGAGTGAGTGAGTGTGTGTGTATGTGTGGGTGTGTGTCTCCAGGGAGGGAGCTGGGGCGGGGGTGGCGATGCTGTCTGTATAAACAGTTTGAGTCCCCCCAAATCAGTTTAGTTTGTCAGCACCACTCGTGGTGAAACTTTCAAGCAGGGGCTTGAAAGAAATACCACACTGGCCCACAGGAGATACGGATGAGCTGGACAACCCTCCTGGAATCCCGACAGGACACTGGGGCCATATATGACTACAGAAGAGACCATCCTAGTACTCCTCCACATCTGGATGACCCTGCACTGGAGTATTGAAAGCAGCCTGAAACCAAGAAAATCGATGGGGCCCTCGCTGTCTTGGCTCGGGATGTTCAGCACTGCTGCCGTATATCAGAGGGGGATTTTTGAAGTAACATGCTTCCCCTGCCTTATCTCCTGAGGCATGGGCTGGAGTTGCGCTGAGTGAAGGATAACACTGTCCTTAAATATACACCATCATTTGTATGGGCTGCATAGTAATCCACTGATGAATGTATATTAATGTATTTGACCCAGTCTCTATTCTTGGCTACAGTTCTCTATTCTGTGATGCAGACTTAAAGTTTAATATTTGGACACTAATTTATAGTCATAATTACAAAAGTCATTATTACTGCATGCTCAGAACCCAGAACAGAAAAGCAAATAGAACCTGACCTAGGAAAACTAGAACCTCAATTACCCATGGGGCAAATATTAGAAATGTTTATTTTTGGTAGACTGGCCATTCTTAAATAATTAATAGTTTTTTTTCATAAAATACAATTATTTATGCATACGTACTATTTTGTAACCTGTTTTTGGGATCCAGAAAACACACTTCCCCTATCAATAAATATGTTTCCACAAGGCCTGTGTAACTACAAATATTCCTTTTATGGAGGAAGCTTAACATTTTCAAACATTGCTGTATTGATCAACACATTGTTTCCAACTTTATATAAACACATCAGCTTACATTTTCAAACATTGCTGTATTTATCAACACGTTGTTTCCAACTTTTTATAAACACATCAATGTGAGACATCCTTTTTGCTAAAAATTAATATTTTTAAATACGACCTCGCTGTGGGTTAATTCCTAGAAAATTCTTGATATGGGCCATGCACATCTGTGATTCTTTGATAAAAGTATTAGTAACTGGTTCTCCTGAAAGTTGCTGTTATAGCAATTTTGGCATAATGGAATGGGATACTTAGTTGGGTGGATGAGTAACTGGACTGAAACACAACTCAATGGAATGGTATTTGGAATGTTAAATAATGTGGAATGGAAAATGGGTTTGAAAGGGAATGCCAAATGGGATGAAGTGGAGACCGATTGCAGTGGAGGTGAAATGGGAAATTGAATGGGATGGAAACTGAATGAAATGGGAAAAAGGAATGGAATGCACAACAGAAATAAATATCTAATAGCATATGGAATAAAAGAAAAATACAATGTTATATGAGAAATGGAATGGAATATTGTGTAAAATAGTAAATAGAAGGAAATTGAAGTTGACATAGGAGAAACTACAAAATGGAATAAAATATGCAGTGGCCTGAAATAAATGGACAATGAAATATGCACTATAAATTTTAAAATACCATTAAAAGATGGAATGAAATACAGAATGCAATATCATGAAGGTTGGAATGGGAATTGAACAAAAACCATGTGAAAAATGAAATAGTGATGAAGTACAGGATGGACTTAAATGAAGAATAAATGAATAGAATGTGTTCTGGCCATCTACCATTCTAGATACTATATATATATACTATATATAGTATAGTGTTGTGGAACAATATCCATTAAATTATGTTCATGGATTTTGTAAAGCTGTAATTCAGAAAGGGTAGAGCAGGAATGGCTTGTTTCTGTTCTACGATGTCAGTGTCTGAAGTAATGAGGGAAGGACAGCAATCAGCGATGACGCCTAGATTTTGGCCACAGTATCTGGGCAGACATTGGTGCTACTTCCTGAAAAGGGAAGGCTTGCAGATTGGGGACACAGTGGGAATTGGTGATCCTGTTCTGACCACATTGGCAACTATACCCTCTGTACTTGTCCTAGTCATTTAGGGTTATGAACCCCAACTTACATCGAAGCCATTCTCTTAATTATAAATGTTACCTTTCACCAGTTTCATGAATCCAGTTTCTTCTTGGGAGTCATTTCAATCTACTCTCTGAGATATTTCCTTTCCTCCTGTCTGGAATCTTAGGGCCTTAGTCATGATCCTCAACTTTTTTTTTAAAGATTTTATTTATTTGACAGAGAGAGAGAGAGATCACAAGTAGGCTGAGAGGCAGGCAGAGAGAGAGGAGGAGGCAGGTACCCCGCTGAGCATGGAGCCTGATGCGGGCCTTAATCCCAGGACCCTGAGATCATGACCTGAGGTGAAGGCAGAGGCTTTAACCTACTGAGCCACCCAGGCGCCCTCCTCGACTTTTTTTAAGACTATTTATTTATTTGAAAGAGAGAGAAAAAGACCAGCAGAGGGAGAGGGATAAGCAGACTCCCCGCTGAGCAGGGAGCCCAATGCAGAATTCAAACCCAGGACCCCAGGATTATGACCTGAACTGAAGGCAGATGCTTAACTTAGACTGAGCCACCCAGTCATGATCCTTAACTTAGTAATAACTAAAATGCTCCCATCTATCCTTGTTCTCTTTGAAGGATATACACACACAAAAAAATAAATATATGTAAGGGAGTCATATGTAACAGACATATAATGGATATATTATATATCACATTTAGATATATACTATACATAACAATATGTATCTACTATATAAATTATATGTATATAAATTATATAATGGAGAAATATATAATCTTCTCGAAAGATCTCAAACTTTATGCTAAGGAAGTTCCTAAGTTCCCTTCTTTAACCCCACTGGTGTGTCTTCAGTGCCTTCTCCTTTTTCTTTCCATGTGCTCCTGTTTTTTTTTTTAAGATTTATTTATTTATTTATTTCACAGAGGGAGAGAGATCACAAGGAGGCAGAGAGGCAGGCAGAGAGAGAGGAGGAAGCAGACTCCCCACTGAGCAGGGAGCCCGATGCGGGCCTCAATCCCAGGACCCTGAGATCATGACCTGAGCCGAAAGCAGAGGCTTTAACCCACTGAGCCACCCAGGTGCCCCCATGTGCTCCTGTTTAGAGATAATGTATGTGTATGTATGTGCTCATAGAAAAAAATATCTGGAAGGATGAGTTTTATTCTCTCATACTTTATCTTCTGAATGTTTTCAGTGAGCATACATAACTCATACTCAGAAAATAGTACAGCTGTTTGCACTTTTAAGACATTTTTTAATATTTAATTAAGTTTTCAGCTGTTGTAAAAAAGTCTTTTTCAGTAAAGTCTCATTATGCCAAAAAAAGTATCTTTTATACTACTGGATGGGATTATAAATTCATAGCATTTTTGCCTGATGGAAAGGTTGATAATACATATAAAAAGTCTTAGGGGCCCCTGGATGTCTCAGTTGATTAAGTGACTGAGTCTTGATTTCAGCTCAGTTCATGATCTTAGGGTCATGGGATCAAGCCCCATGTTGGGCTCTGCACTCAGCAGAGTTTCCTTGAGATTCTTATTTCCTCTGCTCCTCCCATTTCCCTGCATGCTCTCTCTAAATAAAAAAAAAATTAAAAAAACCAACCAAATGAAACAACAAAAAAAGAATTAAAATAAAAGTCTTAAACATGCCCATTTGATGCCACAATTTCTCTTCTGGGGATTAATTCTGAAGAAATACTCTTATACTCAGAATGTTATATGCCCAAAGGTGATTATTATAGTGTCATTTATTTTAAATAATCTGAAACAATCTCACTTTCCAATAAGATATCGGATGTCCATAGAATAAACATGCAGCTTTTACAGGATGTTTTCAAAAAAAAATTTTAATACCATGGGACAGTATCTATGGTATACAAAAAGGAGATGATGTACTCCACCTGCTAATCTATACTTACGTATGTGTATTTTTATATCTACCCAGCTCTCTACATATATTAGAATTTCATTCACTGTAGTGCAGTTATTCTCAACCAGGGACATTTTGCCTCTGGGTGGGGCGGATTTTGAAATGTCAAGGGGAGGGAGAGAGGGAGAGGTGCTACTGGCATCTAGTATGCAGAGGCCAGGGATACTCTCAATTACTTCAATGCATAGAAGAGCCTCCGACAACATGCAATTATCTGATGCAAAATGCCAAAGCTGTCAAGTTTGACAAAGTCTGCCACAGAGCATTTAGATAACTCAGAAAGGTTCAAGACAAAATTTAAATCATAATCAATCCTTCCAGTGATAACTATTCTTAAAAGTTTGATATATGTAGGTGTTAAATTTTCTACAATGATCTTGTGCTTTTTAAACAGCAAAAGTGATGCTTTTTGGAATTAATTCATTTAAAAAATTTAACAATAAGCTACAGATGTTTTTCACGTGAAATATCCTAGTCATTGCTTAAGAAATTATATAACTTAAGAATTTTAATTTCAACCCATTTGCATGGAGGAATATTCTACAAATAACAATTCATCATCATCTATCACCTGATTCTCAACCCTCTAATCAAAGCATTAATTTCTAAGTATCTATATATTTCGGTAAAAAGAAAGATTGTGAGCATGATAATGTAATGTATCTAATATATAAAGGGCAGTATATTTGACTAACCAGGTCGTGGTAATCTCATTACCATTCCAGTGACTGGTTTGTGAATGGACATTTCCCAGTTATAGTTTATAAGATACAAATGTAAAATTCCTTGGGGTCTTTGGGGGAAAGTTTTCTCACCTCTTAAAAAAATAAGAGATTGGGCGCCTGGGTGGCTCAGTGGGTTAAAGCCGCTGCCTTCGGCTCAGGTTATGATCCCAGGGTCCTGGGATCGAGGCCCACATCGGGCTCTCTGCTCAGCAGGGAGCCTGCTTCCTCCTCTCTCCTCTCTCTCTGCCTGCCTCTTTGCCTACTTGTAATCTCTCTCTCTGTGTCAAATGAATAAATAAAATCTTTAAAAAAAAAATCCTAGAGGAGAATATAGGCAGTACTCTCTTTGACATCAGCCACAGCATCTTCTTTCAAGACACGTCTCCAAAGGCAAAGGAAATAAAAGCAAAAATGAACCTTTGGGAGTTCATCAAAATAAAAATCTGCTGCCCAGCAAAGGAAACAGTCAACACAGGAAAGAGGCAACCCACAGAATGGGAGAAGATATTGGCAAATGACACTACAGACAAATGACTGATATCCCAGATTTATAAAGAACTTCTCAAGCTCAATGCCCAAGAAACAGATAATCATGTCAAAAAATGGACAGAAGACATGAACAGACACTTCTCCAAAGAAGACATATAAATGGCTAACAAATACATGAAAAAATGTTCATCATCACTAGCCATCAGGGAAACTCAAGTCAGAACTACATTGAGATACCACCTTACACCAGTTAAAATGGCCAAAATCAACAGGACAGGAAACAACAAGTGTTGGGGAGGGTGCGGAGAAAGGGGAACCCTCTTTCTCTCTTGGCGGGAATGCAAGCTGGTGCAGCCATTCTGGAAAACAGAATGGAAGTTCCTCAAAAAGTTGAAAATAGAGCTACCCTATGACCCAGCAATCGCACTACTGGGTATTTATCCTAAAGATACAAATGTAGTGATCCTCAGGGGCATGTGCACCCTAATGTTTATAGCAGCAATGTCCACAGTAGCCAAACAATGGAAAGAACCTAGATGTCCATCCACAGATGAATGGATAAAGATTTGGTGTGTATCTATCTATGTATCTATCTAGTACAATAATATGCAGCCATCAAAAGAAATGAAATCTTGCCATTTGCGACAACGTGAGTGGAATTAGAGGACATTATGCTAAGCAAAATAAGTCAATCAGAGAAGAAAGACAATTATCATATGATCTCTCTGATATGAGGAATTTGATGGGCAGGGCAGGGGGTCATGGGGGGTAGGGAGGGAAAAAATGAAACAAGATGGGATAGAGAAGGAGACAAACCAAAAGAGACTCTTAATCACACAAAACAAACTGAGGGTTACTGGTCAGGTGGGAGGGTAGGGATAGGGTGGATGGGTTATGGACATTGGGGAGGGTTTCTGCTATGGTGAGTGCTGTGAAAGGTGTAAGCCTGATGATTCACAGACCTGTACCCCTGGGGCAAATAAAAAATTTAAAAACCACATTGAGATACCACCTTACACCAGTTAGAATGGCCCAAATCAACAGGACAGGAAACAACAAGTGTTGGAGAGGATGTGGAGAAAGGGGAACCTTCTTTCACTGTTGGTGGGAATACAAGTTAGTGCAGCCGCTTTGGAAAACAGTGTGGAGATTCCTCAAAAAATTAAAAATAGAGCTACCCTATGACCCTGCAATTGCCCTACTGGGCATTTATCCCAAAGATACAGATGTAGTGAAAAGAAGGGCCATAGGTACCCAAATGTTCATAGCAGCAATGTCCACAATTGCCAAACTGCGGAAAGGGCCATAATGCCCTTCAGCAGACGAATGGATAAAGAAGATGTGGTCCATATATACAATACAATATTACTCAGCCACAGAGAGGATGAATACCCAAAGTTTGCATCAACATGGATGGGAATGGAGGAGATTATGCTGAGTGAAATAAGTCAAGGACAGAAAGCCAATTATCATATGGCTTCACTTACTTGTGGAAATAAGGGGTAAAATGGAGGACTTTAAGAGAAGGAANTTCCTCCTCTCTCTGCCTACCTCCCTGCCTACCTGTGATCTCTCTCTCTCTGTAAAATAAATAAATAAAATCTTTTTTAAAAAAAGAAAAGAGAATAGAAAAACATTACACCACAGAGTTGATGTCAGCAGAATCCAGATTGTAGGAAACTGTAAGACAAATGATCCAGTTTCTTCAGTTAATGAATTTCCAGGATGAAAGAAAGAAATGGAGGATGAACCTATAGGTTAAAAGAGACTTAAGAGACACATTAACCAATTGTAATATATGGATCTTTCGGGGATCCCGATTTGACTAAATTGTAAAATAAATACATTTATGAGAATCCAAATGATTATAAAATTGACTTGCTATTTAATATTCATTGGAACAATGTTATTGTGGTTATGTTGAAAACAAGAGTCCTTAACTTTTAGAGCTACATTCTTAAATATTTATGGTTGAAATGACATCTGGAATTTGCTTCATAAGTGGATACTAAGTGCATTAGAGATAATAAAACAAGGTTGGCCTTGATTTGATAATTGTTAAAGCTACCCAGCTTTAACAATTGGTGGTGAGATGATGGTTTGTTATCTATATCCCTCTCTACTTTTGTATGTTTGACATTTTCCATAAGAAAAAGTTAATAAAGATAATTATCAGAGTTCGTAATAAAGCTAATATATAAGGCACGGAGAAAGGAGGAAGAAAAATTTTAGATTGTTTAGAATATGTTGGCTCCAAGTTCCCTCTTCTAGCCCGGGAGGTCAAATGCCCAAAAAGAGAGGGCTGACAAATTCTGGAGTGGCTAGTGTTTCTCTTGCTACAGGCCAGTGTTAGCGTTTTTTTTTTCCTTTTAATTTGGCTCATTGAAACAGAAAGAATTAAATTCTTATTGATTGGAAAATGGGAAAGGATTCTCATGTTCTGTTGAGCAGGATATTTGACACAGTCTAGTTCATATCAATGTGAAAGAGCAAAGAGATAGAGACTCCAGGGAACAAATTTCTGGAATTTTATAAATATCAATAAAATGCCATTTTTGAATAGGTTTTTTTTAGAAAAATAGTTTTTTAGAAAAATATTAGTTGCATATTCATTAACTTTAAAGTTATTCAAAGGTAGGTGAAACAGAAAAGTAAGTAACATTCCTGACTATAGATATTCCTTCTGTTTTGGACTGTGCTTAGAATTCTGTAAAGGCTAAAACCTTCTAAGGCAGAGTTAATGAAGCTGTGCTGAAATCAAGAGACATGGGGTCTGTCCCAACTTTTGTTAGTAAAGAAGGAGCAGGCAGAAAGAACAACATTGGAGGCCCCTTCCAGGAAATATGAACACCTTTGTTAGTGAAGTACTCTGAAGCTGAAGCTGCCCATTCTACTCCTGCTCTCTAAGTTTGTTTCAATTACAGGAGCAAGTAGTGCTCTAGAAACAGCGGTTCCTTGGAAAAGGCTGAATGAAAGCCTTACCTAAGAGTATCCCTTACTAGCCTAAGCTGGGCAGAGCTTTCCCTTCCAAAGTTCCCCTGTTAGAAGGAACAGAAAAATTCCACCAAATTTCTCATCAATCTTTTCTTGAAAGTTGTTTCCTAACTTGAGTTTGCTCAAATTTTAGCAGGTTTTTAAAATTTCGAGGCAGGAGACACCTAGGTGGCTCAGTCGATTATCTATCTGCCTTCAGCTCAGATCATGATCCCAGGATCCTGGGATGGAGCCCCCATCAGGTTCCCTGCTTGATGCAGAGGCTACTTCTTCCCCCCCCCCCTCTGCTTGCCTTTCCCCCTGCTTGTGCTCTTTGTCTCTGTCAAATAAATAAATAAAATATTTTAAAAAATAAAATTTTGAGGCAGAAAGAGTCAGGAGAATGGAACTGTAGGTGGTGGTTGTAAATTAAAACAAATAGTGGTATGGAGTCCCAACAGGCCATCGATCAAAACTGGTTGTAGCCTCTGCCAAGTTACTTTACCTTTCCAATCTTCGGTTTTCTCTTCTGTAAAATGGGAATAATCATAGCCCCTACCTTTATAAATAGCACTGCTTCTGAGAAGCCCTTTTGATCTCTTGGGGTAGAGTATAGTCTTATGTTCCCAAGTACCCCACTGTGTTGTTATTTCATAGTTCTTATCCAAATTATATTTTTATTATAATTATTAGCCTGAATGTTTCTATCTTCTGAACTCTGAAGTCCCCTCACTCTGGGACTGAGACTAGATTGTCTCTGTGTCCCCTGAGTCTGGCATGGGGCCTGGAACATGGTGCCCCACAGGTGCTCATAACATGTTTATTATATAAATGATTATCATACCTCCCACTTTTCAAAAATGTATCGCTGTTATTTTACCAAGTATTTGTTTGCTGGAAAATGTGAAAATTGGCATACCATAAGACTGTTATATACTCAAATTTCTTTTTATTGGGGAAAAATTTTGTTCATCAGTTATGCTTCCATTTTTCAGAATCTCCTAATAACAACTATTCCTAACCTTAATACTATGGGATATTCCCTCAGGTGCTGAACTGGCCCAACCTCTGCATTTGATAATTCACTGAACTTTTCCAAATACAAGTGATTGAAACATATGGTAGGCTCTTGCTGTTTATTCAGTTCAAGAACTGTTGATGAATACAAGTATGCCAATTATAGGTGTTTGCCTTCGGCTCAGGTCATGATCCCAGGTTCTGGGATTGAGCCCCATGTCAGGCTCCCTGCTCAATGGGGAGTCTGCTTCTCCCTCCCACTGCTTGCACTTTCATTCACTCTGTCTCTCTATCTCTCTCAAATAAAAATCTTTTTTAAAAAAAGATAGCAATCAGGATTATATGGTAACAAATTCACACATATAGGACAAGACAAGGCCGAGACCTGACTGACTCAACTGGTAAAGGTACAATGAGCTACTTTTAGATTTAGAAAGTTTGTATAGGGGCACCTGGGTGGCTCAGTGGGTTAAGCCACTGCTTTCGGCTCAGGTCATGATCTCAGGATCCTGGGATCAAGTCCTGCATCAGGCTCTCTGCTCATCAGGGAGTCTGCTTCCCCCTCTCTCTCTGCCTGCCTCTGCCTACTTGTGATCTCTCTCTCTGTCAAATAAATAAAATCTTTAAAAAAAAGAAAGTTTATATACACAATGCAATGAAGAATGAGCTAATGGTGCCAGCTCCCCAGGTCCTTGTCCCACATACCCTAATTAACAAGGAAACAAAAGGGGCTGTATGTGAATAGACATTTTTCCAAAGAGGGCATACAGATGGCTAACAGCCATATGGAAAGATGCTCAACATCGCTTATGATCAGGGAGATCCAAATCAAAACCATGATGTGATACCACTTCACACTTCTCAGAATGGCTAAAATTAACAAAGGAAACAACAGGTCTTGGCAAGGATGCAGAGAAAGAGGAACCCTCTTACACTACTGGTGGGAACGCAAACTGCTGCAGCCACTCTGGAAAACAATATGGAGTTTCCTTAAAAAGTTAAAAATAGAACTACCCTATGGTCCAGCAATTGCATACTAGGTATTTACCCAAAGAATACAAAAACACAAATTCAAAGAGATACATGCACCCCAATGTTTATACCAGCATTATCTATGGTAGCCAAAGTATGGAAAGAGCCCAAGTGTCCATCAACTGATGAATGGATAAGGATGATGTGGTATAAATATACACAATGGGATATAAGCTAAAAAAAAGAATTAAATCTTGCCATTTGCAAAGACATAGATGGAGCTAGACAATATATTGCTAAGAGAAATAGCAGAGAAAGTCAAATATCGTATTATTTCACTCGTAGAATTTAAGAACCAAAACAAATGAACATGGGGGGAAAAGGCAAATCAAGAAACAGACTCTTAACTGTAGAGAACAAACTGTTGATTACCGGAGGGGAGGTGAGCAGAGGGAATAGATTAAATGGGTGATGGGTATTGTGGTGAACATCAGGTATTGTATATAGGTGATGAATCACTAAATTCTACTCCTGAAACTAATTGCACTGTACATTAACGACCTGGAATTTAAATAAAAACTTGGGAAGAAAGGGGGACTGTATGACTGTGTTCTGGGAAGTCATGGGGGCATTTAACCCAGACTCAGATTAGCTGCAGTTCAAACCTATATGAATATATACAAGGATGCAAGGCCACCATAGAGGAGCCATTCCCTACAATTCCACTTTCACATATCTGGCTTGGAATTCTGTCTATAAACAGGCCACTGGTTGTGGCTACTCTGAAAATACAAAATGGACACAACCCCATCCAAAAGTTGTTTAAGATTTTGAGATTGGTGATGCCACTTGCATACCAAGAGGATATTAAAAGGTTTATTACTCCAATAATGAGGCTTTATGAGGAAAGCAAAACAAGCTTCCAAAGCTGATCTGAAAATGTCTTGAGAGAACAAGGGAAGGAGACTGGCTTAGATTTTTGTTGCAGTTAGAGCTTGGGGCTGAGGTGAAGGATCTAATGCACAACCAGGGGCTTGAAAGGTTTGGAACTCCATTGCACCAAAGGAGAGAGCACCAAGGGTTTTTATTAGCTTGTCCAGATATGCAGCTGAAGGCAAAGAGCAACAGGTGAAGTTTCAGAGCTGTCAATAAACATCAAAATAAAATGGACACAGACTTTATTACAATTCATCCCTGATATTTGATGACTAAAAAGTACCATTTTTTCAAGTTTTTATTGAAATTCTAGTTAGTTAACATATAGTGTAATATTGGTTTCAGGAGAATTTAGTGATTCATTACTTACATGTAAAACCCAGTGCTCATCACAGGTGCCTTCCTTAATATCATCCATTTAGCCCATCCTCTGGCCACCTCCCCTCTATCAACCCTTAGTTTGTTTTCTATAGTTAAGGGTCTCTTATGGTTTGCCTCCCTCTCTTTTTTTTCCATTCCCCTGTGTTCATCTGTCTTGTTTCTTAAATTCCACATATAAGTGAAATCATATGGTATTTATCTTTCTCTGACTGACTTATTTGGTTGGCATAATATATTCTAACTTTATTCATGTCATTGCAAATGGCAAGATTTTATTTTATGGACAGAAGTCTGAAAATTTGCAGAAGGGGCCAATTGTTGCCAGAACATCCAGTGCTAAAGTGACTGCCTGAAGTTTAGCTAATTGTGCTGATCCTTGGGTCCAGTACTTTGTCAGAGAGCAGCAAAAATCCACTTAGTTCCATCACGTGTGATTATGACAATGTATCCATAAAGTGTACAAACTCCCACTGATATCCACTAAATTAGTCCCAGGATGATTCTCAAGTAGCCAAGGGGTGACATTTTCCAGCCCCATGATATCTGGCAAGAGACTGAAGAAATGGAGGACTATTCCTACCTGCAAGTGACATATGCTAGAGGACCCAGGTTTGGCTCCATACTGTAGCAAAGAGGCTTTGGTGACTGAAGAGTTTGTGGGGTGCTTTTTCCAAGGCCCAAGGCATAATTAACTGGTTATGGAGGGTCATAAACTCAGGGCCGGTGAAAGCCTCTATTTCCAGAGGATCCCAGTGTGTAGCCAGCAATTGCACTCTAATGATACATAACACAGGACCTAATAGTGCAGTTTCTTGTGTCAAAATGCCACAGGCAATCTATGGCCATCATGGGTGGTCCAGAGACTCCAAGATGCATCAGAGTAGGTTGCTAAGCTTCTACAAGGGAAGAATTTCTGGGGGATACAAATAGGAGTGCCTATAGTATTGCTTTTTGTAGGGGGGGTGCCATTCAAGTTGAGCCTATTTGCAAGTAACCGTGTAAAAAGGCTAAAATAAAATTCGTTAAGTGAGGAATATGTTGCCTCCAGAACCAAAAAAGGACTAAAAGTTGTAGAGCCTGTTTTAATGTGGGTGTTGAGAGGGTGAGTTGTGGTTTTTTGACAGTGTCAAGAATTGGAAGCTCTCAGATTACTAATTTTCAGGAATTTATCTGAAATGGTGAGACTTTGTTCTTAAGTGTGGGTCAATAACCCAGACACTTTTTGTGAGCTCCTTTTTGAATATTTGGATATCCTGAATTAATGTTTTCAAGGAATCCCCTTGGAAAAGAATGGCATCAATGTAAATGTCATGTTCGTACTCCTGGAGAAAGTTGAATTCAGTTAGGGTCTTGCCTACAAAGATTGTGTGAGATAGAAGAGGTGTTGAGACCCTACAGATAGCCAGGTAAAAGTGTATCATTTTCCTTTGAAGGGGAAAGAAAACGGACTGAGAAGCATTTAAAATAGGCATTAGGCAGAATATATTGGGAAAATCTATAATGGAAAAATATGTATCAGTTGTTGATTGGATGAAGTCAATAAGTTCCATAATATTAATTATGGGGGCCTTAATGAGTGGTACTATATAGCATTAATATTATAGTAATCCTTTGTGAAGTCCCATTCGTCCTTTCCAAGTAAAGAACAGGCCAAATAGGCTATGAAATGAAGTAGTGGGGATCACCCCTTCTCTAAGTGGGTCGTGTATAATGGGTTTCAATCTTTGAAATCTCTGTTTTAATTTACATTGAGCCATATTAACTAGATAAAGGGTGGAGACGATGTCCACAACATTCCATTTCTTTAAACTGGTTTGTACTTGCCAAAGACTTAATTTAATTTTGATTTATTACTTAATGGGTCAAAGTGTCCATGCCGCTATTGGATATTTAAGGGCCATGGGTGCTATTACCATGGGGAATTTAGTCAAGGCACAATTATGATGGTTAAAATAAGGTATACCTGCTTGTCCTCTATTTAATATACACATATTATATAGTGGTATCACATATATAGTGGTATCATGTTATGTGTAGGATGACTGCTATTGACCTCATTTGAAAATTACATATGGCTTAAGGAGATGTGTATGGGTGTCAAATTGACAAGAGTTAGACTTATGATGGTTAATTTTATGTGTCAATTTAGAGGTTGTTTTTGGATGAGATTAACACTCAAATCAGTGAACTTTGTGTAAGATTGCCCTCCATGATGTGAGTGGGCCTCATTCAATCAGTTGAAGCCTGAATATAATAAAATGACTGACTACTTTGAACAAGAGGGAGTTCTCCAACAGACGATCTTCAAACTTCATAGTGTAATACCAGCCTTCAGACTGAAACTGCACCATTAACTCTCCTTCATCTCTGGGCTGTCATCCCACACTACAGAGTTTGGATTTACTAGTGTCCATAATCATATAAACCAGTTCTTTATAATAAGTGTCCTGTGTGTGTGTGTGTGTGTGTGTGTGTGTGTGTGTTATTGACTGTTTCTTGGAGAACCCTGACTAGTAAACATGGTAACCCCTATAATCTCAGGATAGTTACTGAATATAAAGTCTAATATGTCTTATCTTACATGATGAAGGGTTAACAGAGGGGAGAAAGAAAGGTATTAAATATACATATACACAAACTCAAAAAAATATTCATAACAAGGAAGAAATACTCATGATAACTAAGTTCTCATTTCTGTAATAGGCCACATGATCATAAATGGTATTTATAAATACCTTCTTCTTCTAATCATCCCATATTCCCTTTGCCTTCAACAAGCACCTCAGCTGGTTGTGGTTCTTTACTTCGGGTGGAAGGGTGGTAACTCAAACCTTCATTCCCACTACTAGTGACCCTGCCTGGTTTGGGTTATTGTAATTTTCCATTGACTTTAATGACAAAGCATAGTAATACTAAGAGAAGCCCTGAAGGATCTCCTGTATTCCAGACATGCTTTTCCTTACCTCTGTTGTGGAGTAGCAGTCTAATTTCCCCTTGGTAGTCAGGATCAGTCACCCCAGCCAGCAGAGTAGCTCCCTTCTTTTCCCATTGATTCAGTGGGATGATGAGTCCAAAAGGGACAAGTTGTAGTCTTAACTTAGAGTTCAATGGAATTATTACTGGGTCTCCTAGAGGAAGAAACAACCCCCTCTTTGTAACAAAGAACTCTAAGCCAGAAAAGCATAATGTTGCAGGAACAGAAAACTAAAATTTTGCTAGTGGGTCACCAGAGATATAGTGAATAGTACCACTACCCTTGATTCCTGGACCTATGAATCCTGGCTGTGGGAGAATCAGCATCGTATATTGGATGCTGATTCAGAGCATATACAGCTTGCTGGAAAATCTTTCCTAGCCCTTCAATATATTACCACCTAGCTGGTGGTATAACTAAGTCTTCAGCCATTCTGCAGTTTTATCAAGCCACCTGCTTTAAGATGGTGAGGACTGGGATGCCTGGGTGGCTCAGTTGGTTAAGCATCTGCCTTCTGCTCAGGTCATGATAACAGGGTCCTAGGATCGAGCCCCGCATCAGGCTCCCTGTTTGTCTCTCCCTAGTATTATCTCCCTCTGCCCCTCATCCATGCTTGTGTTTCTCTCTCTCCCTCCCTCTCTCCCCCCCCTCTCTCTCTCAAATAAATAAATAAAATCTTTTAAAAAAGATGGTGGGGACCATTGTAAACCAGTGACTTCCATGAGGTGGGCCCATTGGTGTACCTCATTTGTGGTGAAGTGAGTTCCTTGATCAGACATAATACTATATGGAATATAATGATGGTGGTAAAGCATTCTGTAAATTCATGGATGGTGGTTTTGGCAGAAAAACTGCATGTAGAGAAGGCATATCTATATCCAGAATAAGTGTCTATTCCAATAAGAACAAAAATACTGCCTCTTGCATAATGGAAGAAATATAATCAACCTGCCATGAAGTAGCTGGCCAATTGATCACCCTAGGGAATGTTGCCATATTAGGAGCTCAGGGTTGGTCTCTGCTGTTGGCAGGTTGGGTACTCAGCAGTGCTCATAGCCAGGTTAGCCTTTATGAATGGAACTTCATGTTGCAGATCCCATATATAACCTCTATTTTTGCCACCTTGGCTACTTTGTTCATGAGCCCTTTTTTCATAAGACAGGGGTTGGCTGGGGAAAGAGGCTGACTGATATCTACGGAAGGGTCATTCTATCCACTTGATTATTAAATTCTCTGCTGAGGTTACCCTTTGGTGAGAATTCATATAAGACATAAATATCTTCACATTTTTCCCATTAGAGGGGATATCTCAACATTCCCCATACTACTGGACCCCTAGAAATTTCACTGGTGTAGAAGGCCTTTTAATTTTTGTCAGGTTTATTTCCCACACCATAGCATGTAAATATCTTACCAATAAGCTTAGAGTAGTTGTTACTTCTTGCTTACTGAATCCATTCAATACAATGTCATCAATATAAAGGACCAGTGTGATATTTAGTGGAAGAGAAAGGTGAATAAGATTCAAGCTAACTAAATTATGACATATAGCTGAAGAATTCATATAGTCCTGAGTGGAACAGTGAAGGTGTACTGCTGGCCTTTCCAGCTGAAAGCAAACAGATTTTGGTGAACCTTAGACAGGTATGGAGAAAAAGGCATTTTCCAGATTAATAGCTGGGTACCAGATACCAAGGGATGCATTAATTTGTTCAAACAACGAAACCACGTCAGGCATGGAGTATTGCTTTTGGTTTACTATTTTCCTAGGTAGAGGTAGTTCTAGTGTCCTACACTAGGCCCTTCTCACCATAATAGCCCTTACTCCACAGGTCAGGGAACCAATGTAGGGATTCTTCCAATTATTCATTCCGAAACTGGCAAAATAACCACAGGATGCTTTGGGAGGCCAACTAGGCTCACTGTGAGACAAACCTGAGCTAAAACTCCATTGATCACCTGACCTCCATTATCCCCTGCTCTCATGGTGGGCCACAGTAACATTTCAGGTCTCCTGGAATCAGTGTCATTTCAGAGCCAATGTCCAGGAATTCTTGAAAGGTCTAATTATATTCTTTTCTCCAGTGTATAGTTACCTTTAAAAAGGGCTTCAGGTCTCTTTGGGAGGGTGGGGAGAAAGAGTAACAGTATATTTATCAGTAGTGTACCACGGTCCTTACTCAAGGAGTTCTAGCCTCCCCTTCATTCAAGGAATTCTAGGCCTATAAACTGGGAATTGATTGAGAAGTCGTGAGTCTGTCTCTTGTGATCCAGATTAAACTTTTGTTCCTTTTACCTAAAACTTTTCTGTTTATACAGATCAAGTAAAACTTTAGTAGCCCTCCTACCTATTTCCCTGGTAGAAACACAATGATCAACTAGCCAATGGCATGTTTGAATGAGTCAGGCTATTCAGATTGTAGCTTTGTCTCTGCTGTCTGCTACAGTAACCGCACCCACTTTGTCTTTGGTGGATGAGTGGTACCACTTTGCTCTTGACACCACTGGATCCAATTACTCCCATTACTTTAGTTTGCCCAATTCAGTGACTGCAGTTTCTACTGTGAGATCTGACCTAAAGGTCGGAGCTCTTAAAGGATACTAGCTCAGTTCTCACAAATTTATTTCTCATGATATGGCTTCAGAACTCTCCTGGTATGAGTGAGTAGGTCTTAAATGCTTCTAACATTCCAATCTCCATAAACCTTTGAACACTTTCCTCTACAATATACCAAGGCAGATCAGTAATTTCTATTTTATTCACTATGGGCCACTTAAATTCCATGCTTCAGCCAACAAACCAAACAAATTGCTAGAGTCCTTTCTAACTCCTTGAGCTGTAACACTGAATGTGAAATCATTGCTTAGTGGCCCATATCAATAAATTCAACCTGAGCCAACTTTATGTTCATTTCACCATTATTCCATATTACATGGATATTCTTAGTATCTATTCCCACACATGTTCTCCAGATTTCTGCCTGTGTAAATTATAAACTCAAGTAGTTCTTTTGCAGTGCAGCTCACCTCCTCATAGATCACATAGTACCTCACATTTAGGGGCCTACTGGGATGTGAGTTTAGTTACAGGTATAAAAGTAAAGAAGAGTGATGGCAAGTAGGTCCTGAGGAGAATCAGCATTGTTATGCATGAAACTGCCTCACGGGAGGCTCTTATCATTTGATTAGGCAATGCAAGTTTAATACCCTCAGACACAGGTGAAAACGCCATACTACTGTGGGTGGGGAGGCTACCACTGGGAATGGGGAGACCAATCCCACTGGCCATGAGAAGACATCAACTACTGGCAAATAAGACTTATCAGAGTTTAGGGGCTCAATGTACCCAGCTTTATCAAGGCTTTCCCACACATTCCTATTCCAATTTACAGGATCCCCTTCTTTCCCAATGAATTGCCCTCACTTCAACAGTAGACACACTGCAAGGCTCAGTCTTCCATTGTAATTCAGCCAATTAAAGGATAAGATTCAGCATTTGATTTTCAGCAATTTCAGCCCTCTGGCTACAGGAGATAAGGCTCTCCTTCAGGTCACAACTAGAAAAACTTAAGCCATTTATTACTCAGGATTCAAATACTTCAGCTTATCTTTTTCTTTTATTACTTTGTCCAGGGACATTTGGAGAAACCAACCAATGTCATTATATTTCTTAGTTTTCAAAAAATATTCTAAATATCATATACAGAGTCACTTAGCTCCTTCCTTCTTATAAGACACTGATTAGGAGTATGCAATGCAGATATTCTACATATCTCTATAAACAGTTCATGGACTATCTCTCTTTACTACTGAAAATGGAGTCATTAAATTCTTTAAATTTAGTAATACTAAACAGTCAATTCCAGAAACTCAAGAATCCATTCAGAAAACTCATCCTTAACATTCACTTCCTCTAGAACCACTCTCAGTACTAAAATGTGCATTAGTTGGTGTTCTCCAGAGAAACAGAACTAATAACATATAGACATAGATAGATATAGGTAAATATGAAAGTATTATAGGAATTAGCTCATGTGATTGTGGGGCTGAGAAATCTCACAATTTGCTGTCTGCAGGCTGGAGAAAAAGAAAAGTCAGTGTTGTGACTCAGTATGAGTCTAAAGGCCTCATAATCATGGGACTGACCAATGGCCTAAGTCATAGTCTGAGTCCAAAAGCCTAACAACCAGGAACACTGATTTCTGAGGGCAAAAGATGGACGTCTCAGCTGAAGCAGAGAGAAAATTCTTACTTTAACTTTTTGTTCTATTTAGGACCACAACAAATTAGATGATGCCCATTAACGTTGATGAGGGCAATGTTCTTTACTCAGTCTACTGATTTAAATGCTAATCTCCTCTGGAAACATTGTCAAAGACACACCAAAAAACGATATTTTATAAGCTACCTGGGTATCCCTTAGCCCAGTCAAGCTGACACATAAAATGAACCATCACACCAGTGAAGCCATAAGAGCCTTGGATTTTACTTGAAGGAAAGCCTTTTGATTTGTTGTTTTATTTCTTCGTTGTTTTTTAGAAAATTCCTTGATACATAAAAGGTATTCATTCATGTTACCTGTTTCTTCTTCTTAAGTGTCAGCAGGTGCCTATAGCCTCTTATTCTCTTGGTGTCTTGTGAAGGCTGTGTTTGGCCTGGGGCAGAGCTAAAGGTTATGCATTGCTGGGCTATATCAAAAGGACTCCATATCCTACAGTGCCTATCCTGTGTGTATCTTATGAGGCAAGTGTGAGAGTTGTATTTCACATGATAAGTAATACATAATTTGATCTTAACCACCAAGCAGTCTGAGCTCAGATTCCAGCTCTTTATGGTACTCTGGAAAATGGCAGCTGCCCTGAATCTGTAGAACTTGCTCCATACCCCACTCTCACTCTTGAGCCTGTTAAAACTTAAATTTTTTCCTAGATTCTCCTGTTTGAAAGAAAGGATGCTTTTGTCACATGGGAAATTGCAGCACTCCCACAGGTAGAGCAGCTGCTGGCAGTCCCAAATCCTAACTCCTTGGTTAGCAGCCCAGAGAGAGTTCCTAGAGTCACGAACAGGCAATTCTTGTCTTTACCGTGTCTTTCATATTTTCTGCTGAAGCTAGTTGTGAAGAGTTGCTTCACAACTAGCTTTCATCCAAGTCCAATCATTGCCCTATAACAAGTTGGGCAGCAGTTATCTCCCACAGGAATGGTGAGAGAAAGCTGAAGATTGGCAAACCTCTGCCCTTTAAAGTGGACTAAACAATTCAGGAATAATCAAAGCCCAGGTCCTCGTGAACTATTGCTGTCTAGCCATTTGATGGCATGAATTTGACCATTTGCTGGTTATGTGCTCACAAAAAAATCTAAATCCAGAAATCACTATCTCCCATTCTTTGAGCACTTGATTGCACTACATTAATAATGGGCATTAACAGGAAAAAAAACAAGTTAAATTTGGTAATGATGGTGTCCTTGCTGAGACAATCAAAAAGATAAAAGATAAACTAAATGAAAGATCAAGGATTATGATTAGTCTCAGTCTTAAAAATTTTTTTTGAAGAAACATAATTCCTATTCCATCTGCTTTTTCTGGGGAGAGAGACTGAGAAACCTCCCTTACCCCTACTCATGGTATTTCTTTAAAAGAAGCCTCGGGGCACCTGGGTGGCTCAGTCGGTTAAGTGTCTGCCTTCAGCTCAGTTCATGATCCCAGAGTCCTGGGATCAAGCCCCACATTGGGCTTCCTGTTCGGCAGGGAGCCTGCTTCTCCCTCTCCCACTGCTGTTCCCCTTGCTTGTACTCTCTCTGTGTCAAATTAATAAATAAAATCTTAAAAAAATAAAATAAAATAAGCCTAACTGGAATACATAAGAGTTCACCAACACACCTAATTTATTTTCAAAATGCTACTTTCTGATTAGGGCCCCCTTCCTGACCTTTCCTTCTGTATACTACTTCCCACAGAAAATTGGTAAGCTATATAAAAGTAATAAGAAAGGAAATCTGCACACAGCTCCTTGTTTATGTTAATAAGAGTTCATTCTCCACTGGGTTCCTCAACATAGCTTCACTAATCCAGGAATCTCTTTCAGTGTCTGAAGATAGAAGATAAAAATGGGAAATAACTCTTATTCATTCCAGGAACTACCTACAAGACCCATCAACTCTTCAATAAAAAGTGCCAAGTGACATTTTTCAACCTCATGACTCCTTGAACCATTTGTCTTAAAATTCTTGCCTTACCACATTCACTAAACCCAAACCATTCTATTATGATTAACATATATTAATTACAGGGGTGCCTGGGTGGCTCAGTGGGTTAAAGTCTCTGCCTTCGGCTCAGGTCATGATCTCAGGATCCTGGGAACCAGCCCCACATCGGGCTCTCTGCTCAGTGGGGAGCCTGCTTCCTCCTCTCTCTCTGCCTGCCTCTCTGCCTACTTGTGATCTGATCTCTCTCTCTCTGTGTCAAATTAATAAATAAAATCTTTTAAAAAAATATATTAACTACAACTTCTCCTGACATTTGTAGACCTGCTCTATGACAACTTCAAAATCTGAATAAATATCTCTCCTGCCCTGCCACCTGCAAGACTCTACTAAGGCTCAGTCCACGTAGGGCTCTCCCTTACAGTGTTATGCAATAAATTTACCTTCACTTAGCAAATTGGTTGATATTTGGAAGTACAGTATATGAGCAGCATAGCCACCACTGCTGTACACCATGTGACAGTGCACTGAGCATGACAGAAGTTCCAGAAACATAGAAATAAATGATTAACCAAAGCATGTATAAAAATAGTAAAATACTTAATATCCATTTCCCTCATGTTATTCTGAGAAACGTTCTTCACAAAGGGTAATGTGTAGCTATCTGTCTCCAAAGTTCCTGGACGCATAGGAAAGACCAGGTGGGAGGGAAAAGCCCCGTTTTTCCTCGCGAGATCCGGTGGTTCTGAGTCTGAGCGGCAACCTCTAGCAAACCTCAGCCACATTTCACGTGCCTCAATCAGTGCGTATGCCCGTTGCTGTGCTTGTCAGTTGCTGCGCATGCGCCTTGCTCTCCGTCTTCTGTGAATGGAGCTGAGGCGGAGGCAGTTGTGTTCTTCGCGTCTTGATTCTTTCTGTGTGAGACGGTACTTGTAAGTCCACAAAATCAGTTTTTCCAGGAATCTAAGTGTGATGTACTGTAAAGAGGGTGTTGTTGGGCTTCGGACAAGTCCAGGTGGCACAGTAGGTGGCCTCCAGGAAGGAAGGTTCTGGTGGTCGTTATTTTTCTCACAGGCGTTGTGACCGCCATGGCCGTTGTTAGTCGGCGGGCGGGGGGAGGGAACATGGGCCACGGAGAGAACGGGTCAGATAAAAATGGGGGTGTACCTTGGGGTTATTATTTGAGGTGTTTGAGTCCCGAAAGTACCTGGAACTGCCAGCAGAGCGCGGAAGCTGGATTCCTCACTGGGGCTCTGGGCAGGAGCCAGCCGGGTGGGCAGTAAAAAAGGGGTCTAGAAAAGGGGAATGCTGTGGGGTTATAATTGCATTTTTGAGACTTGTGGTGCACTGTGCAAAGTGCAAGGGAAGAGCGGACCCTTTAGTCAGTATTGAAATTAAACATCTTTGCCCTTGTAGTGTGAAAGCAGCCATATATCCTGGGACTTACTTTGAAAGTATTTTGGGGGCGCCTGGGTGGCTCAGTCAGTTAAGCATCTGCCTTGGGCTCAGGTCCTGATCTCAGGATCCTGGAACCGAGCCCAGCATCTGGCTCCCTGCTGGGTGGGGAGCCTGCTTCTCCCTACCCCTTTGTTGCTCCAACAGCTTGTGCTTGGCAAGCGCGCATGCTGTCAAACAAAATCTTTTTTTAAAGTATTTTCAAAGTTAAAAAAGAATTAAAAGGATGGGCGCCTGGGTGGCTCAGTGGGTTAAAGCCGCTGCCTTCGGCTCAGGTCATGATCTCAGTGTCCTGGGATCGAGCCCCGCATCAGGCTCTCTGCTCAGCAGGGAGCCTGCTTCCTCCTCTCTCCTCTCTCTCTACCTGCCTCTCTGCCTACTTGTAATCTCTCTCTCTGTGTCAAATGAATAAATAAAATCCTTAAAAAAAAGAATTAAAAGGAAACATGTAGCAACGATAGTGGTATGCTCTTCTCTTAAATACATTTTCTAAATACCAATATTCTGCTTTCAGGGTGAAATATGAGTGGGCTTGTGAAAACGAAATCCAAATCTAAACAAGGAAGAAAAGGTCAAAAGTGTTCTCAGGGAATTGAAATTGTGGTTGTGAGTACTTCAATATTTGATGTTTTCTATTACCAGAAATTTATTTTTCTGAAAATTTTCTGGAACTACTGTGGATACAGTGATAAGTTTTCTCTGGTGATAATGGGAGGGAAACACTGATCCAGGAGAATTCCATTCGGGTGTTGCCTATGGAAATACACCCTGGGATTTCTTTCCCATTTTTTTAACAACAAATTGCACAAATCTATCCCAGTATAATTTAAAATAGCCTCCAAAGTCCTTGTTGGTATTTCTTCTTGGGTAGTCTATGGGAAGAGTAACTGCATTAAAAATAAGTTTATAGAATCTGGTTTTAAAAATGCCTTTATACTTATTTATGACTAGATATATCTATGTATTGTATGATTCATATTGTTCTTATTGTTGGCTTCTATGAACAAATTTTTTTTATTTGCACATGTGTGTGCGTGCACACACACATACCTCTCGGCCCACCAGCTGAAAAAAAAGGAGACACCACCTGCAAGTCAGGATATTAAACCTGATGAAGGGAAGGCAGTTGAAGGAGGACCTGTGGCTCAAGGTAAAGGGAAAGAGAAGAAGAATGCTTAAGGGGGCAGGGGCATATGTGGGCATCATGCATTATGACATACCATAACAGGAGGAAGGGAAACAGAGGTTATCTCAAACCTTTGCTGAAAATGTGAGGAGACTATATTTGCACCTTTGTGTAGTTCTTCACTATAATGAATTTGCCCTTTTTCTACAAGATTGATTTTTTTTGCTTGAAAATACAGAACTTGCCAAAGCAGAGAAAACTGTATTTAGATGTAACTACAAAAATTGCACATTATTTCAGTAGTTTGTTTTCCTCAGAATGTTGTTATGTGACCTTTTAAGTCATTGCATCAAAAGTGTAAGTGATTTTAAAAAAGTGTAAGCAACTTTTAACAGAAACTTGGCTATTTCTTGTCATTTTATTTAGTCATTTGAGGGTTCTTTGGGGAAAGGATTTAAAATGCAAGTGTTTTTATTAAACTAACAATGTTATATCTATATTATTAATGATAAAATATTCTGAAAACTAAAACCACTTACTTTGTAAGCTTAATGGGTAACATACCTGCTTCTGGCATTTTAATGGGCTCTACATTTGGTAAACTTGCCCCTAGACATCCAAATCATCTCCGCCGTTATCCCAAGTCTTTTGCTCAGCCAGGTCCCAGAGATCAGCTGCCACAGCAGGCTCTTAAAAAAAGTTAACAATTTAAGCAATGAACATGATCTAAGATCTCTGTGCTAACCATATTCACTGTCCCTCGTCAGTCTTCATGAGCTACTGTCCCTAATAAAAATGTGAATGCTATGATAAAATCACCTATAACCATAGCAAAAGTGACATAAGTTTCTGCCTTGAGACATAAGTTGATAAGATTTGAAATTTAGAGTATTTAATAATTCCTAAGTAATCAACTTATGTTTTACACATGTATTTTTCCAATCGTTGACCATTAATTATAAGAGCTTCTGAATTTAAAGGACACACTTGATATTTAGGGAGGAAATTACCTTTCATTGGCCTAAACTTTTTTAGTCTACGTTGCTGAACCATTCCATTAGACTATTTGTATAAAAAGATAGTTTTCAGATACTTCCAGGAGCCTTTTGAACATGGCTAAACTGTACTCATAGGAAGATCATAGTCTTTAAAATGCATGTTATTACATAGATAATATATTACATCAGCATCCAATGTAAAAGGCAAGAATAAAAGAAGCAATGGAATAAACCTAACAAAAAGGAAAGAGGTACTTCATAAAAGGTATGAAATATTAGTAAAAGGAAAAGTAATGCAACTCATAAGTCCGGAAGATTGCTCTTTTAAAAAATATGAAGAGTATCCATTAGTTTACATAATCTTGAAAATAAATGAAGTGTACATAATAAGGAATATGAACAAGATACTAACAAATAGTATTTTTATAATTGAAAGTGAATACCTTCTTTAACTCTTAATATTTTTAAAATATGGAAGAAATGGTTGATATATTAGGACATATATATATATATGACATATATATATGTCCCAGTTGTACCTGAATATCTGAACATTGTGCATACTAATTGAAAACTTATGAAATTTGTCAGAGTTGTCCTTCAGAAGCCCTTACTTTTAGTGAATAATAGGATATTGATTGTATAGTTGAAAGGTGGAGAGGGTAGATCTTAAATATTCTCACACAAAAAAAATTAACTCTATGCAGTGATGGATATGTTAATTACTTATGTTTATTTGGTAATCACTCCACAGTATACATGTAGGAGAAAATCATCCTGTACACTTGAAATATATACAAGTATACTTGTCAATTATTCCTCAAGAAAAGTTTTTTAAAAAGCACTTTTAGAAACAAATGTTTGAATTTTCTAGGTATCTTCTTCTCCCTTTCTCCATTCATTTCCTTTTTCCCTTCCTCAATTCATTCTCTCCATTTTTCTTTTTTTTCCCCTCCATTTTTCTATCATGCTGTAAGACATAGTATATATGTGCTTCACATTTTGATGTCAGAAACGATGGTGATGACTTAAAATCAGTATGACCATATAATTTATGATACAAATGGTCAAATGTGGAAAAAAGGCATTATTGATAGTCATAGTAGGGTTATAGGTGGAAATGGGGACAAATGGTTACCAGTCACATAAGGGCTAAACTAGTTCAAAAAAACATTTTTGCACTTCAGGACAATAGAGCCAAAACAAGTGTAGTACTGGCCTTTCTATTCACTTAAGCAGCAGAACTACGACATTATTTTAGCTATCTTTTATTCAGAATGTTATTTCAAGTGGACGCTTTTATTTATTTTTAAATATTTTTTATTTACTTAGCACAAACACACAAGTGGGGGAGGGTCAGAGGGAGAGAAGGAGAATATCCAGCAGACTCTGTACTGAGCCCTACATGGTCTAGATCTCATGACCTTGACATCATGACCTGAGTTCCATTCATTTAGTGTGTTCTGAACTTGAACAGCCTTTTTGTTTCCTCGTACCCATAGACAGAGTGATGTGTAAAACTATTGATTAAATACATGCTTAGAAATCTGTCTTTTAAAACCAAGACTATAGTGTTTGTTGTATACTTTTAATGTACTATAAATAAAATTCTGGTAACTAATGTTTCCAGCTGTTTGTTTACCTTACAGGTGAAGGGTAATCACAGGTTTAAAAGAAGACAAGCAGAAACCATGCATACTGTTCTTATGCTGGATATTTCACTGTTAAAATTCTCTCAATAAAGTTTTATGACTTTCTCCAAAGAATCATGCAAATATTTTGTTAAACTTATTTCTAAGCATTTGATGCTGTTGAAAATCATATCACTTCATTTATTATTTCCCTGAGAGAGAACATTTACTGAGCATCTACTTTGTAATTTTCATGTCATTTTTATTCAAGTATAATATTCAGTGTTATATTAGTTTTAGGTATACAATATAATAATTCAGCAATTCCATACATCACCTGATGTTCATCAAGATAAATGTACTGTTAACCCCCTTTACCTATTTTACCCATCCCCCCACCCACCTCTCTGGCAACCATCAGTTTCTTCTTTGTATTTAAGATTCTCCTTTTTTGTCTCCTTTTTTTTTCTTTGTTCGTTTTGTTCATTATTTTAAATGTTGTATTGTGATTTATCTGGTATATACATATATATTTGTAAATTGATGTTCTCTCCAGCAACTTTGCTAAATATTAGCTTTTTAGTTTTGAAAGTTTATATCTAGCTTCTTTTTGGTTTTCAACATACACAATCATACGATCTTTGAATATTAACAGTTTTCTGCTTCTGTTTTAAGCATTAAAAGTTTTCCTTTTATCATTTTAAAACATTGGACAGACCCAAGTACAATGTTGAATAGAACTGGTAATATTGGACATTCTTGTCTTATTCCTGATAGAAAATGGAAATTTATAAATTTCACCATGTTTATTCTGTAGTAAAGAAAGTTCTATTCTAATCCTAGTTTGCTAAAAATATTTATCTTGGGCGCCTGGGTGGCTCAGTGGGTTAAAGCCTTTGCCTTCGGCTCAGGTCATGATCCCAGGGTCCTGGGATCGAGGCCCGCATCGGGCTCTCTGCTCGGCAGGGAGCCTGCTTCCTCCTCTCTCCTCTCTCTCTGCTTGCCTCTCTGCCTACTTGTAATCTTTCTCTCTGTGTCAAATAAATAAAAATAAAATCTTTAAAAAATATATATATTTATCTTGGATATATGCTGACTTTCATCAAACACTTGTAGCGCATTTATTGAGATGATCATAGGATTTTTTTCTCCTTTACTCTGTTAATGTGGTGAATTACATAGGTAAGTTCCTGTGTTTTAACCAATCATACATTACTAAGGGGAAAATGGTCATGATATATTATTCTTCTGAATAATCTAAGTCTTAATAATTTGTTTAGAATTTTTGTGTATGTCCTCATGAGTGACAATAACCTGTATTTTTATTTCATGTGCTCTATTTTTTGGACTTTGGTATCAAGGTAACACTAGCTTCATAAAATGAATCGGTACATAAAACCCTTTTCTACTCCTTGGAACTGAACACTCTGACAGGCTGTGAGTAATGCAGGGCTAGAATTCCCCATGTTTAGCTGTTTCTGAATTGTATCTCCTTTTTAGCATTGGACCTTACTTAAAGTACAGTGACTATCTTTTCAAGCCTTGTGAGTTGCCCATCTTTCCTACAAGATACCCCTAGTGATGCTGTCACTATGCAAGCTACATGGTCCTGTTTCTGTGCTGATATTCTATACCCAGAAAGTTAAACATCATGGCTCTATTAACTTGCCTAGATAATGGTTGTGAATGGCTAACCAACCAGAGCTGTGTACAGTTATGACAGTAACTCCATTTATTGTGTTCTTTAATAATAATTAACAGGAGTTATAAAAACTCGTATTTGTAAGGTGTGTACTAAGCCGCTTCTTTGTCCTAAGTTTCATATATTTATGACCTCATTTTATACATACAGTGACCTCACAAAAAGGTCAGAGTGTACCCAAAACTTATATCTGACTTGAGTAAGCAGCAGATTTGGAGATTAAAATTCTAAGTTAGAAGCCTTGCTCTTTCTCAAAGTAAGTATTTCTGAAAATGTTGAATCCAGGAAATCTCACAGTGTACATTATGACCATCATAGTAATCTGATATTTTCATAAAAATTTATAGTAATTTTTTTCACCATTTGACATAAAAGGTTTTGTTCTCCTGAAGGAAAGTTTTCCCAAAACGTGTCCCACACATCATATAGTGTCCTAGATGAAATCATTGATAACAGAAACATTAAAAATATTTTGATAACAAATTACTGTGCTATAGAAAAATATAACTAGAATACTAAACCCATTTGGAATGGTTTATATGAAGAAAGAGGAACTGATGACACAAGTCCCCATGACAAAAGACCACAACATCTGCAGAATTTCTGACCTCTCTTCGAAAGTTATTTAAAGGCAGGGAGGGTGTTATACGTAACTAATGAAACATTGAACACTACATCAGAAACTAATGATGTACTATACGGTGGCTGACTGAACATAATAAAAAAAAAAATAAAGGCAGGGAGAGAAAAGCCACAGATTTCTTTCTCCCTCTGTATACATCTCCATCAGCCTAACAATCGCCATATCTCAGAAGCATTTCCAAGAGGCTAGTTGTAGCCTTACACCCCTATTAGTTGGCACAATACAAGAATTACATCATTTGAGCCTCCCATTTGCATCCTCACACTCCAAAAAAATTATTCTACAACTGAGGGCACTACTCAGAATTCACCCCATTGAGGGCATGGCAAGGGATTATAAGCAGCAATTGTTTCCCCACTTTATAGAAGATGAAAAATACTCCCTAGTCAAAAAATACTGAAAATCTAAGGTTCAAATTAAAAGCGAGACTAAAGGTAGGGTGTCACACTTTGCTGCAAAATGTATGAGAGATCCCTAGGTTGTGGAGTTAGATTTATAAAAAAATGAGGGCCTAAGTAAAACAAAAGGGAAATGGGGAATGGCTGAAGCAAATTAACTTGGTTCCTACCTATTCTGCCTCATAAGCTATGGCATGAAATAGCCATGGTTTCAGTCCTGGTTCTGACCAACACTGACTGTATGATGACAGGAAAGGCATTTAGATCCATTGGGTCTGTTTCATTTCTAAAATAGAAATTATAGTATTTATACTAAATGATTGCTATGAAGAATAAATGAAATAACATGAAGTAGGCATTACATTGCAAATGGATTTGGCTTCTTCCTTTTTTTTTATTTAACCTTTCAAATTGTTTTTGTTTCATTTACCATCACAATTACATCTCTAGCAAGTGATAATGATTTTGAATTTCAAGTAGGAATATAAAGCTAACTTTTTAAATTGAGTTTAGAATCTTGATTTCAATACATTTACATTAATTGATTGACTAACAATGTAGCTGGTGTTAGACATGGCATCCATTCTAAAGTGGGTCTGTAAATATCTGAGGTCTGACAAGGCTGCTGTAAGTCATGGTATGTGCTAAAAATTGAGTTCCTTGCTGTGTGTGATGCCAAAGAAAATTAGTCAATATTCTGGTCACACAACCCACACAAGTCAACACCAGAGTTTGTCAAGTGGTCCTTAAGTAACACTGCAGAAGCCAATAGGACCACATGCTTAACCACAGCAGTTGTTATTTTGGCTTATTACACTTACATAGATTTGATCAGTCAGAAAAGAGTAAGCCCAAATGGATTCAAATAGTTTATTACTAACAGACACAGCCAAAGCAGTATCAGGTTGGCGTCAGCTCCCTGCACCAGTAGTCATACAGACACTGACACTAAATGGGAGTTGTTCAGTGACAGACAACACAGGCTGGTGGGTCTCTCTACCAGTGTGAAGTTCACAGCAGTACCCTAAGGCAGGGAGCATTTTTGTAGCCCACAACTGTACTCTCAGGTGGGGCAAGGAGGAATGTCCTGTACCCAGCTGAAATCAGAGATGGATGCATATTGACCTGGTGTCAGCCTCCAGCTAGACAGGGAGGCAGGTAAGGAACTACTTTGTAGCAGCTTCTCATCAGGCTGCTTATCTCCACAACCAACACCCGCACCTCCCCCCACCCCGCAGCTCCAAGAGGAATCACAAGGTGTTCTGCCAAGAGTCAGGTGCCTGCAGTCTAGCTTTGCCTACATGTCCTAGGTAGGAACATACAAATTCACCAGGGCAACAAAGCAGAGCCAGTTCCCTGCAGTGTTTGGCACCAAACAAAAGGTCATACGTATGATTGCCTACAAATATAAAATCTATAATTCTGACTTCTAAATGGAGGAGGTGTTTTTCCTGTTGGGAATCATTACAAAAGATCAATTCACTACACATGCACTGATTTTTTGCTCGTTTCAGGAAATATCTGGGATGCCAGAAATGAAAAGACCAAGGACATGTGGTGCTTGCTAGAAGAGCTATCACTCAGATGAAGCAGATAGATACATAAACAGAAAAGCTGTTGAAATGCAGAGGAGAAGGGAAGGGACCCAGAAAACAAAACAAAATAACAAAACAAAAAACACAGTGAGTGGGGTGTCCAGGAAGCAGGAGGAAAACCAGAAGGGGACTCATTGTCAGAGTAAAAGAAGCCACCCGGATTCCCACATCCACTGGTCACTGAGTTTGTATACGTGATCTTGCTGATGTGAGGCTGGGTTACATCTATGCCTCACATTTAAATCTAAAATAACTGACCAACCTCACACTTAACAACTAAATGTGGTTGACCCTCGAACAACATGGGGATTACGTGAGCTGTCCCCCCTACACAGTCAAAAATCCGTATATAATTTTGACTACAAAAATACCTACTAATAGCCTCCTTTTGATTGGAGTAGATTAATACATATTTTGTCCATTGTACATATTATATACTGTATTCTTACAATAAGATAAGATAGAGAAAGGATGTTATTAAGAAAATTATAAGAGAAAATACATTTACAGTATTCTACAGTATTTATTGAAAAAATCTACATATAAGTGGACCTGCACAGTTCAAACCTGCATTGTTCAAGGGTTAACTGTAATCGGAGTGGCCAATTTTTATTAAAAAATACATCTGCTCAGTTATCTCCATTTTATTAAGTAAATAACTGAGGATAAAAAAGATAAGTATCTTATTCAAGGTCACCACATTAATCTGTTTAATTCCTTTGATTAGTATTTTATGGTGTTTACTGTAAAGTCTTTTGCTGCTTTGGTTAAATGATTCATAAGAATTTTATTCTTTTTGATGTCATTGTGAATAGAATTTTTAAAATTCCCTGATCAATGTTTCATTATTGGCGTATAAAATAAAACTAGTTTCTGTATGTTTAGTTTATATCCTGCAATTTTCCTGAAATTATTGATTAGTTCCAATATATTTTTGGTTGATTCTTTGGGGTTTTCTATATTCAAAATCATATTTTCTCCAAAGAGCAAGCGTTTTACTTCTTCCTCTCTGATCTTCATATTGTTTATTTGTTCTCATCTTTTCATTCCTCCAGCAAGGACTTAAAGTGCTATATTGAATAACACTGGTAAAGAGGGGGCATCCTTTTCCTGTTCCTGATCTTAGAGGAAAAGTTTCAAGTCTTCTCCTTTGAGTATAAGGTTAGCTGCAGATTTGTTGTATATGGTCTTTATTATGTTGTGGTATGTTTCTTCTACTGACAGTGTGTTGAAGGATTTTATTGTGAAAAGATGTTGAATACTGTCAAATGCTTTTCTGCATCTATTGTGATGATCATTTGATTTTTATGAATTTTAATTCCAGTGTAGTTAACATATAATGTTATATAAGTTTCAGGTATACAATATAGTGATTCACTAATTCCATGTATTACTCATTGTTCACCAAGATAAATGTACTCTTAATCCCCTTCACCTATTTTACCCATCTCCCCACTCTCCATTCTGGTAACCACCAGCTTGTTTTTTTTTTCAAAGATTTTATTTATTTATTTGACAGAGAGAAAGAGAGACAGTGACAGCAGGAACACAAGCAGGAGTGGGAGAGGGCAAAGCAGGCTTCCTGCTGAGCAGGGAGCCCAATGCAGGTCTAGATCCCAGGACCCTGGGATCATGACCTGAGCTGAAGGCAGACGCTTAATGACTGAGTCACCCAGGTGCCCCAACCAGTTTGTTCTCTAGAGGTAAGGGATTGTTCTTTTGTTTTGTTTCTTTTTCCCCCTTTGTTCATCAATTTTGGAAGTTCCACATATGAATGAAATCATATGGTATTTGTCTTTCACTAACTGGCTTATTTCACTTAAAATTATACTCTCTAAGCTCCATTTATGTTGTTGCAAACCAAAAGATTTCATTCTTCTTATGGCTGAATAATATTCCATTGCATATATATACCACATCTTCTTTACTCATCTGTCAAAAGATACTTGGGCTGCTTCCATAATTTGGCTATTGTAAATAATACTGCAATAAACATATTGGTGCATATATAGCTTCAAATTAGCGGTTTTGTATTCTGTAGGTAAATACCCAGTAGTGTGATTACTAGATCATATGGCAATTCTATTTTTAAATTTTTGAGAAACTTGTATACTATATTCTATAGTGGCTGCACCAGTTTGCATTCCCACCAACAGTACATGAATTTTTTTTATCTCCACATCCTCACCAACACTTTTTGTTTTTTGTGTTTTTGATTTTAGCCATTCTGATAGGTGTAAGGTGATATCTCACTGTGGTTTTGATTTGCATTTCCCTGATGATAAGTAATCTTGAGCATCTTTTCATGTGTCTGCTATTTATGTCTTTTTTGGAGAACTGTCTGTTCATGCCTTCTGCTCATTTTTAATTGTATTATTTGTTTTTTGGTTGTTGAGTTGTATACATTCTTTAGATATTTTGGGGCTCCATCCCACAACCCAAGTTATCATGACTTGAGCTGAAAGCAAGAGTCAGATGCTTAACAAACTGAGCCACCCAGGTGCCCCCAGTAGGTTATCTTTTAGTTTTGTTGGTTGTTTCCTTTGTTGTACAGAAGCTTTTTATTTTGATGTAGTTCCAATAGTTTATTTTTGCTTTATGCTTCCCTTGCCTCAGGAGACTTATCTAGAAAGAAGTCAGTATGGCTGACGTCAGAGAAATTACTGCTTGTGCTCTCTTCTAGTATTTTTATGGTTTCAGATCTCACATTTAGGTTCTTAATCTATTTTGAGTTTTTGTGTATGGTGTAAGAAAGTGGTCTAGTTTCATTCTTTTGCATATAGCTGTCCAGTTTTCCCAACACCATTTGTTGTTTCTCTTTTTCCCATTGCATATTCTTACTTTTTCAAAGATTAATTTTTCAAAGATTAATTGACCATATAACTGTGGGTTTATTTCTGGACTTTCTATTCTGTTCCATTGAGTTGAACATCTGATGTTTATCTTTTACTCTATTATTGTCATGTATTACATTTATTGATTTGCATATGTTTGAACCATCCTTGCATCCCAGGAATAAATCCTACTTGGTTATGGTGTATAATCGTCTAATGTGTTCTTGAATTTTGGTTTGATAATACTCTGTTGAGAATTTTTACATTTATATTCATCAGAGATATTGGTCTATAGTTTTCTTTTCTTGTAGTGTCTTTAGCTTTGGGATTGGGATAGTGCTGGCCACTTTCAATGAGTTTGGAAGTGTTCCCTCCTCTTCAAAATGGTCACTGAGTGTGAGGATTGGCATTAATTCCTCTTCAAATATTTGGTAGAATTCACCAGTGAAGCCATTTGGTCATGGGCTTTTCTTTTGGGGATGTTTTTCATTTCTGTTCAACCTCTTAACTTATTTGTGTGTTTATAATTTCTATTTCTTCATGATTCAGTGTTGGTAGATTGTATGTTTTAAGGAATTTATCCATTTATTCTAAGTTATCCAATTTGTTGGGGTATAAATGTTCATAGTATTTCCCTTTGATCCTTTATAGTTCTGTGGTATCCATTATGTCTCTTTTGTCTCTAATTTTATTTCAGTCTTCTTTTCTGACTTAGTCTAGCTAAAGATGTATCAATGTTATCTTTTCAAAAAGCCAACTCTTACTTTCATTGATCTTTTCTATTGTTTTTCTACTCTCTATTGTTTTACATTTGTGCTCTATTCTTATTATTTCCTTCCTCCTGCTCTTTGGGCTTAGTTTAGGCTAATTTTTTTGCTTCCTTGAGATATAAAATTAAGTCGTTTATTTGAGATATTTTTTCTATATCCTGTGTTCATGTATTGGAAGTTAATATTGTTAAAATGTTCATTCTATCCAAAGCTGTCCATAGATTCAATGCAATCTTTATAAAAATCCCAATGACATTTTTTAAAGAAATAGAAAAAAATCTTAAAATTCATATGGAACCACAAAAGAATAGCCAAAGTGATCTTGCTAAAGAAGAACAAGGTAGGAGACATCAAAATATATTACAAGCCTACAGTAATTAAAACAGTATGGCACTGACATAAAAACAGACATAGACCAATAGAATAGACAGTGCAGAAATAAATCCATGTATATGTAGTCAATGATCTTCAACAAGGGTGCCAATAGCTCAAATGGGCAAAGGATAGTCTCTTTGACAAATGGTGCTGTGAAAGCTGGATATCTACTTGTAAAAAGATAAAATTGGTTCTCTATCTTATACTACACAAAAATCAACTCAAGATGGACTGGAGACTCAAATACAAGGCCTAAAATTGTAAAACTCCTTGAAGAAAACATAGGGGGAAAACTTCTTGACATTGGTGTGGGCAATGATTTCTTGGCTGTGATAGACAAAAAGCAAACATAGACAAATGGGACTACATCAAACTAAGAAGCTTCTGTACAGAAAAGGAAGCAACCAACAGAGTGAAAGGCAAACTTCAGGATAGTAGAAAATATTTGCAAACTATTTATCTGCTGAGGGGTTTATAACCAAAATATATAATATCTTACAATTCAAAAGAAATAAAACCAAATAACTCAATTTAAAAATATGCAAAGGATCTGAATAGCCATTTTCCCAAAGAAAACATACAAATGGCCACCATATATATGAAAACATCCCTAACCTTCAGGGAAATTTATGTCAAAACCACAATGAGATAACATCTCACACCTGTTAGGATGGTTATTTCTGAAAATAGAAGAAAAGATAACAAGCAACGGTGAGGGTGTGGAGAAATTGGAACACTTACACACTTTAGGCTGGAACATATAAGGGTGTAGCCACTATTGAAAACAGTGTAAAGTTCCCACAAAAAAACTAAAAACAGAACTACCATGTGAGATATCAATCCCACTTCTGAGTTTATATCCAAAAGAACTGAAATCAGATCCCAAAGAGATATCCAAACCCCCATGTTAACTGCAACATTTTTCACAATAGCCAAGGTATGGAAATAACCCAAATGTCCATTGACAGATAAATGGATAAAGAAAATGTGGTATGTACATGCAATGGAATATTATTCAGCCTTATAAAAAAGAAATTCTGGCATTTGTGACAACATGAGTGAACCTGGAGGACATAATGCTAAGTGAAATAATTCAATGGCAGAAGGACAAATATTGCATGATTCCACTTAAATGACTATCAAAAAAGAGTCACTTGTAGAAGTAGAGATTACAATGGTAGTTAGTAGGGGCTAGAGAAGGGTGAAATGGAGAATTGGTTTTCAATGGGTATAAAGCTTCTGTTATGCTAAATGAATATATTCTAGAAATCAAGCACCTATAGTTAACAATGAGGTATTTTGTACTTTAAAATATGTTTGATTATAGATCTCATGTAAAATGTTCTTAACAAAACAATAAACATACAAACAAAAACAGAAGATACAAGGAAATTTTTGGATTTGTTTAATGGATATGCTTAATACCTTGGTCATGGTGATGGTATAACAGGTATATGCATATGTCCAAATTCTTCAAGATGTATATAATAAATATATGCAATTTAAAAGTATCAATTATACCTCAATAAAGCTAAAAACAAAAAGACAAAGAAAATCTATCCACCAGCAACAGGTGATATTAGAGAAGATTCTCTATTCATGCAGCACAGTTGGTCGTAAAATAATAAAATAAAACAAAATATGAATAAAATAAAATCAGATAGGGCGTCTGGGTGGCTCGGTGGGTTAAAGCCTCTGCCTTCGGCCCAGGTCATGATCTCAGGGTCCTGGGATTGAGGCCCGCATCGGGCTCCCTGCTCAGCGGGGAGCCTGCTTCCTCCTCTCTCTCTGCCTGCCTCTCTGCCTACTTGTGATCTGATCTCTCTCTCTCTCTGTGTCAAATAAATAAAATAAAAATATTTAAAAAAATAAAAAAATAATAAATAAAATCAGATACCCTGAGAATCAAAAAGAAGAAAGCAAACAAGCAAAATCCTCCAAAAAAAATACTAGTCCTTGGTGCAGCCAGGTTTGGACCTATGATTTTTAAAACACCATGTGCACTTTTCATTAGAGCCATCATTTTTACTTAGAACCATCTGTTTTAATTCAAATTTACCAGAAATACTTTTCCTTGCTCTGCTTGTCTCATAAAGTTCTTTTTAAAACTTCAGCTGAAGTTATTTTTTACACCTGTATTGCCAAACTGCCAAAATATTTTTCAAAGTGGGCTGTTATCACTTTGCAATTCCACAAGCAATATTCGAGGGTTCCATTTGTTCTACGTTCTCTGCTCCACATCCTCACTAACACTTGGTATGATCAGTTTTTTAATTTTAAAAAGGTGTGTCATGGTATTTCTTTGGGATTTTAATTTGCATTTCAACATGTTGAGCATATTTTTACGTGGTCATTTGCCATCTACATACAGTCTTGTCTGTTCAGTTGTCTTGTACATGTTTTATTGGATTGTGTTTGTCCTCTTGTGTGTTGTTTTGAGAATTTACTATCTTTAGTTGTTTTTGGTATTCTGAAAGTTCACATTAATACCCCTTTAAGTCTTTTTACATTTTTGCTGGGTTCTCATGATATTTATTTTTAAAGAGGTTTCTTGGAATACATCTTTGATAAGTTTCTCTGATTTTTTTCTCTGTTCTCAGTAACTGGAAATTTTCTTGATCTAACTCTAATCACATTTAGAATTTATTTTTATTGTTTCACTTCTTTTATCTTTTAATTTAGCTTTCTAAAGATTTGTTCAACTGATGATTTCAAGTCTTCCACTGAATACTTGTCTTTAGCTCCTGATTTCCAGTAGATTTCTATAAGTCTACTTATTACCTTAATTAATAGATGCCTAAAACAAATACACAGCTTAACCAATTAAGCTCTCCTTCTTGAGTTTTGATACCAATATTATGCCAACTTCCTACGAAGTATTGGAAGTTCATTCTTTCCCTCCCCAATGGAAGAGTTTACAGAGCACTAGGTTTGTATGTTTCCCACTATTTATAAGCTCTGACATCCCTGAAACTGACAATAACCTAATGTTTTTTTGAAAAGGACAAAAAAATAGAGTGTGGGAAACAGGAATTCTTAAGTTGTACTGACTTTGGTGGAAGTGTTTTCACTGAGCTAATCTCAACTTGGAGCAAGCTAAAACCAGGGAAGCATGCTGATTTCTGTTATTCTTCCCAAGTCGCCTAATGACTAACTTTAAGAAATTTAGGTGAGGAGACATTCAAGGGGAAGACAAAAAATGCAGTCAATAAAGAAAGAAGGGGAGTTTTTGTTTGTTTGTTTGGGTTTTTTTTGTTTTGTTTTTTCTTTTTCTTTTTTTCCTTTTTTTTTTTTGTAGAAGTAGATAAATCCCTGTGTTTTGTTCTGCTTAGACTCAAGTCTATCCACAAAAGTTGTATGGAAGTCTCCTTAGATCCTTCAGCTTTGGATCACAGACCCATGTCAGGATCCATCTTTGGGTTAGTCGCATGCTGAAGATGGATTCTAGCTGCCTCAGCTGGAGACCCTGGGGAAAAGATATATAGGCTTTTTGTTGCTGTCATATAAATGAAACTCTAAACCTTTTGAGTGAGGTAATTTTCACATTGTATAATGCATTTGAGATTCAGCCATGTGGTTGTGTATACCAGTATTTCTTTTCTTTTTATCCTTAATAGTATTTCCCTTTATATAGATATAACACAGTTTTTTATACATTCACCAACTGAAGGACATTTGAATTGTTTTCAGTTCCTGGTAATTATGAATAAAGCAACCATAAATTTCTATCTATAGAGTTTGGATTAACATAATTCTTGTTTTCTCTTAAATAATAACTTAAGAGTGGGATTGCTAGGTCATATAGTAAGTGTATGTTTCAAACTATAGAAAACTGCCAAGCTGTTTTTCAAAGTGGCTATATCATTTTTTCATCCCCATCAGCAATGTATGAGAGTTCCAGTTGCGCTGTACGCCCTAGTGAGTTTTTAGTACTGTTGTTATTTAAGTTTTCTCTCATTTTAGCTATTGGAATAGGTGTGCAGTGGGTAGCTCATTATACTTTAGATATGCATTTCCTTAATGGTTCATGGTGTTAAGGATTTCTTTAATAACCTTATCAGTCACTCATTATCTTCTTTGGTGAAGTGTCTGGTTCTATTTTAAATTAGTTAATTTCTTCTCTTATTATTGAAATTTGAAGATTCTTTATATATCCTGGAAATAAGTACTTCATCAGATATGTGTTTTGCAAATATTTTGTACCCATCTGTGACTTGGCTTTTCTTTCTCTTAACCATGTTTTTGAAGAGCATAATTTGTTAATTTTGAAGTGTGCTGTATCAAGTTTTTAATACATTGTGTTTATGGTGTCTTATTTAAGAAAACTTTGCCTATCTGGGGGTCACAAATATTTTCTTCTATATTTTTCTCTAGAAGCTTCATTGTCTTAAGTATTCCATTTAGCTCTATGATCCATATTAAGCTAATTTTTGTATTTGGAATAAAGTCAAGATAAAAGATCATTTTTTTCTTATGGAGCCCAATTATTCCAACATTATTTCTTGAAAATTTATCTTCCTCCATTGAATTGACTTTGCACCTTTGTTGAAAATTAATTGATCAAATGCATGAACCTATTTCTGGACTCCTCTGGTATGTCAATTTCTTCCTAATACCACACTGTCTTGATTACTATAAGATTATATTTGGTCTTGGTATTAGATAGTTTGAGTTCTCTAAATTGTCCTTCCTCAGAATTGTTTTGGCTATTCTAATTACTTTGCCTTCCTTTATAATTTTTAGAAACAGCTCTGATGACATGGGTCGAGGAATGAATGGTTTTAGGATAAACTGAAGCAGTTTTTCTTTAAAAGACACACATAAATGTGCAAGTAACTACAGAAGGATGTATGGGATGGGGCTTAGTATTTTCCCCCTTAACTTGGAAACAAATCAATGTAGAGGAGGTAATTTATGGTTCAGAAGAGAAAAGCAATAATTTCAGGACCAAAGTCTCTGAGATGTGGAAGACATAGGATCCTGAGCAGAGGTGAAGGGGTGGTTGCAGTCAGGAACACGTATGCAGAGTGGTGGCAGAGAATGTCAGGGTAGAAACAAGTAGATTGGGTTTGGGAAGCTCCGAGAAGTCCCAACTTATTACTTCTATCGTCTCAATGAATTATTAAGGGAGGTCATTAGAAAGAAAAGGAGTTGATAGCAATTGAGGAGTATGGGGGTATAGGTAAAATGAGAGTGGAAGTAAGAAACAATTCATTCATGGTCATGCATTTGAGAAAAAATAATGGTTTTGAGGTCTGAGATGAAATGTAGTTTTGAGGTTTTCCCATCACCAGTTGATTGTTCAGACACAGGAATTATTATATTATTATGTGGTCATTATATTAGTAGTAGTAGGAGGAGTTGTAGCATAGTTAATAGCTATAAAACTCGCCTCCTCAAAGGCACTAAAAGTATGTGTGTTAGTTTGCTCAGGCTTCCATAACAAAGTACCACAGACTGGGTGGCTTAAAAACAGAATTTTTTTTTTATAATTCTGGAGTCTAGAATTCTGAGATCAAGGTGTCAGCAGAGTTTGTTTCTGCTAAGTCCTCTCTTTTGGCTTGGTGGTGGCTATCTTCTCCTTGTGCCTTTACGTGTTCTTCCCTCTATATATGACTGTGCCCTAAATCCCACTTTTTATAAGGATTCTAGTCATATTGAGTGAGGGCCCACCCTAATGACTTCAGTTTAACTTACTGATCTCTTTAGAAAGATCCTATTTCCAAATGCAGTCACATTCTGAGTTGCCAGTTGTTAGGACTCCAAGATAGGAATTTTGAGGAAACACAACTCAGCCCATAACAGTACTATTATTTGTTCTATTTTAATATTATCTTTACTCCTATTACTAATACAATTTTATTCTAGTAATGACCTTGCAAGGTAGGAAGTAGTCACTGAAGCTCAGGTATTACAGCTCTTGCCAAACCTTCCTAGGAATAGAATTCAAACTCATCTAACTTGTGTGTTTTTTGAGTGGGGCATAGCTGACATAGAAAGTCAATCTATTTGTTATCACTACTTCATTTGTGATCACTAAACTAGAAATATTCAGCATCACCAAAGAAAATAATAATCAAGGATAATCAAGTTTATCAATCTATAAGAGATAGTGGAAATCATACTGGATGTAGAATCCAATGAAATGCAGCCAGTCAGGCATCTAGAAGAAACCAGTACCAAAAGTCCATGCCCACTGCAGTCCTGAGGCAAATGATTAGCAAAGGAATCCTCAGGCCACTGCAAACATTCACACCTTCACACCTGCCAAAGCCATACATCTGTGATCACTTCTGAGAGAAATAAAAATGGCTCCTATTTCCCTTACAGAAGGGCATATCATTAGCAATACCTAAGAGGTTGTGGAGCACCACCTAGAATACTAAGAATCTTGCACTAGTGGCACAGAGGAGAGCAGAGAAGGAAGTGGGAAAGAGGAATAGTGGGAGCTAGTCTTGAAGACAATCAGCATTACTTTGTATGGCAAATGCCTCCAGGGAGGCTATTACAGTTTCCTTATGCAATGTAGGGTTAATCCCCTCAGACTAAAGTGGAGCACCTACTTCAATTGGCAAAGAATACTCTTCAGAATTTAGGAGCTCAATGTCCCCAGCTTTGTCAGGGTCTTCTGACATGTTCCCATTCCAACTTTCAGGATCCCATTGTTTTCCAATCAATGCCTTCACTTTAGCAGTAGATAGCCTGCACTTTAGCAGTAGATAGCCTGCAAGGCTGGGAGTTCAACTTATGTTGTAATTCAGCCACTCACAGGATGAGATTGTGGGTTTTCAGCAATCTGAGCCCTGTGACTTTAGGAAATAAAGTTTCTTTGTTCCATTTAGGCCTTCAACTGATTTGATGAGTCCCACTCACATTATGAAGAGCAGTCTGCTTTTTCAAAGTTCACTGATGTAATTTTTTAATAAAATTTAATTTTATTCTAGTACATTAATACCAATGTGTGCCTGGTAACCCAGTGATATTCATAAGTTTAGGAGTTTGCAACATTTTTAAAAAGCATACAATATTAATATTCAAATAAGACATTATAGAAAGTTTCATGAAGAATTAATGTTGTTATAATCCTTTTTAAAAGTCTTGGTCCATTTTGAAAGATCAACATTGAATTTTTAAAAATCAAAAGAAAAGAAAATGAGTTTTTTCCTACAATACACATAAAGAACCACTTGCTTGCTGACATTTGTATTAAGTGCCTAGAACAAAATGGGTCAATTGCTCAGAGGCAGTTAATAACAGCTTGTACAAGGACTAGTTTCATTTCATTTAGCACCAAGTAAAGTAAGAGTAAATATGCCATTGAAGATGTAGTTGGATTTCTCCTCCACCTCTCATTGCCTCGCTCTTCCTATCAGGCCATAGGACATAAGCATGTATCCTCGTTGCCCCACTAAGAAATCAAATCATCTTCATTTTTAAGTGGCTACTCAACTTACACACACAGGCAGAGTTCTTTCCCTGCCAGATGATAGAATGGCAGTGAAAGTTAGCAGGTGTCAACTTCTTTGATTAGAAGTAAAGAACTCCTTCAACAAACTCAGTTACTTTCCTGGTCTTTTTTAACCTGTCATGTAAATTCTTTTAATTGCTACACCTGTTTAGTAATGATAATTGCTTTGTATGTAGGGAATTTTCCCCAGGCATACCTTATCTATTTCTATTTCCTAATGACAAAATATGCTTGCTTTACTTAGGGCCGTGGGTTTTCTTTTCTTTTCTTTTTGTACTTTAATTTGTTACTCATCAAGACAGATCATCCATAGTGATCAAAAAGAAAAACTGACAATTAGATCCTAAAACACATACATCTTAACCTGAGTAACATCCGAAAACATAAGACTGTAATTACATATAGTCAATTACATAAGACTATAAATACATTAGTGCTTCTGCAAGAACTTCTAATGTCATTTTCTAACATAAATCATTTTCTTCAATACACATGTATTCTCAAAAGAAAATATGTCATAGGAAAGTAATATTTTCCTATATGCTAATTTAGTACAACTTTATAGCAGACTGAAACTTCTGAGTAAGCTGAAGGTATGTTTAACAACAAAATAAATATAGCATCTATGGCTAAGCTTATAATTTTCTTTTCTTTTTTTAATATTATTTTTTAAATTATTTATTTATTTGACAGAGAAAAACACAGCGAGAGAGGGACACACAAGCAGAAGGAGTGAGAGGGGGAGAAGCAGACTTCTCACAGAGCAGGGAGCCCGATGTAGGGCTCGATGCGGGGCTCGATCCCAGGACCCTGGGATCACGACCTGAGCTGAAGGCAGACGCTCAACAACTGAGCCATCCAGGCGCCCTGATTTTTTTAGTGTAAAAGTAGCAGTAAATTTGCATCCTGAAACTAATCTGCATATCCCTTGCTTTTTTTCTGAAATTTGATAGACATGGTGTCTCACAAAACCATTTACCACAGTGCTAATGATGCCAGGTTTTTTTTTTTTGCATCCATCTATGCAAATTTCTCTGATGAAATACTTTCCCAAATGGCATGGAATTTTTTTTTAGCCTTTCCAGAATAGTAAGAAAATTTTTATCAACCATTTGCTCTTCCAAACAAAAGTTATATTGTAACCAATTGCTCTTTTAATTATGCTTTAGAAGATTTTTCAAGGGCGCCTGGGTGGCTCAGTGGGTTAAAGCCGCTGCCTTCGGCTCAGGTCATGATCTCAGGGTCCTGGGATCGAGGCCCACGTCGGGCTCTCTGCTCAGCGGGGAGCCTGCTTCCTCCTCTCTCTGCCTGCCTCTCTGCCTACTTGTAATCTCTCTCTCTGTGTGTCAAATGAATAAATAAAATCTTTAAAAAAAAAAGATTTTTCAAAAGTTAAGACATACATGATGTTTTTGATTTGCACACATATAGAAGATAATTGGATAAAACACACAAGATGAAAAGATGAATCTTAGTATCTGACTTATTTGGCACATCCTTAATTTCCAGAATAAAATCAGTAGTAGTGGAACTAATAATTTTCAAATAATTCATACATGCAAGTCTCAGGACAAGGAACTTCTAAATGCAAAGATGAGGAGCCTCTGCTCATTTTACTAGTTAAATGCACTTTTCCTCATGGAGTAATTGATGCTTTCTGGTTTATTTGTGGAACTTTTGTTCATAGGAATGCATAGACATAGGGCCAGATCTTGTCAGTTTCTGTTCTGGAAATGGTTCCAACATCCCAACAGCACCTTCTTCTGGTAATATTCCAGGAGTGGCTCTGTTTGGATTTCGTAAGCCTTCAGTCTCTTCACAACAGTCTCTGGCTTATCATCCACACACTGTATGGGAGGCTTTCCAGTCAGATCATCAATGCCCACAGTTTTGGGAGGGAATTCATGTTGTCGACTTGGACACTGGCTACATGAACCCAGCAAGCAGTGAGACGCTACTTAATAAGGTCAAAAGGCACTTTCAGATTAATTACTGTGTCTATTTGATAAGCTCTATCCAGGGCTTCTGCCTGTGGAAGTATCCTCAAAAAACCATGCAATAGCCAGCTATATTGGGTGAGATTTTTCAGCTCACGAAGGGCCAGTTGAGTCATGATATTATCTGGGATGAGTTTCTGTTGGTCAGTGAAAATCTTGGCTAACACACAAGTTTCTGTGCCTTGAAGTATGTTGTCTTGGAGCAGGTCCCTGCTGGAAGGGTGCTTCGGTGCAAAGTGTTTGGTGACATATGACAACATGATGCTCCCATGATCACTGCATTCAGCACCCCTCACAGAGGACCCCATGGCCAGAAGGAGAGGCCCAGACAGAGGTCATAGGGGTCTCCAGCCTGGCTGTATGCTCCCTCTGCTCCATGGCCCAGCCCCAGATGGCCGGCTACAGAATGTTAATCCCATGATTCACAGACCTGTACCCCTGGGGCAAAGAATAAAAAATAAATAATAAATAAATAAATAAATAAATAAAATAAAAACACTCTCTAATCTGAAATATAAAATTATCCATCACGCCATGTATAAATTTAATGAGATCAGAGATATAACTGCAATTTGAGCCCCAGAATTAAGGCCATGAAGTTTTGCCAATTTTGCATTTCAACCGTTGTTAAAATTAATTCAGTACCTACACTGTAGAAGCACAAATGTCAATTACTGACTCTTTATCTTTTTCTTGAATGAATTCATTTAGTAAATATTGGGTTTCCAATTGGGTCAGATTCTGGACCTTTGTTTAATTTTTTCTTCTCCCTATATCCACTTTCTTCTTTTTCTTCGTCTCCTCCTCCTTTGTCTCCTCTTCCTTCTTCCTCTCCTCCTTTGTTTTTAAGTTTTAATTTTAATTCCAGTATAGTTAACATACAGGTGTATTATTAGTTTCAGGTGGACAATAGAGTGATTCAACACTTCCATACATCACCCAGTGCTCATCACAGGTGCGCTCTTTAATTAATCCTCATGTCTCTCTCTCTCTTTCTTTCTCCCTCCCTCTCTTTTTCTCTCTTTCCATATATTATCCCTACCCTATTTATTTATACATTTCTTTTTCCAGAGAGCCTCAAATTGGTATCATGATGATTAGGGACCTCCCACATTGCAATATTTATTTTTTAGGGTTTAAGGACCCTGGGCTTAAGTTGGTTTTGAATTAATTTCTTGATATGCTACAGGAGTATCATTGACATTTTTCCATAGTTATCCTCAGGATTGCAATCTTTTTTGGTGACAGTCATAAGCAGTACCAGGAACTAAAGTATTTTGTGAAGCCCTAGTGAGCCATCTGCCTTTAGGATTGTGGACCTCAAAAATTCAAATCTTCAAATAGCAACTACTCTCCAAGTAATGATTATTCTTCCTCCACAAAGGTGACCACCCAACCAGTTCATATATTGTATATATTTCATAGGGTATAGCCTTTCCCATGAGTGCTCTATAGAATGGGGGACCCATTCCTGGTTGAGATTAATTGGTGACAATTAATCAGTCACAGGGTAAAAGTTTTTCCCCTGAACCTAGTGTCAGTAACAGCTTATTCTAAATTTGAAACACATCATTCATTCTAAGATACATATGTGGGTCTGGGCCATGACAAATGTCCCATGTCTACTTTAAAGAGAACATCAATTCTCTACTCCAGTCCACAAATGCTAATTATTTATCAAAAATTCCAACTTAGGTTGGTCAAATCTATAACAGAAATTTGGTAGAATTTAGCAAATGCAACACAAAGGAGGACACTCAAAAGGCAAGCCAACCAGTAGTTAGAGCTCAAATCACATACCTTCTCTCAGACCACAGAGCCAGTTATCAAGCCAATGCAAGAGAAAAAAGACCCCCAGTGGTTGTGGCCATCACCTAGGCTATACTGTTCACATTGCCAATAGTCGTGCCCACTCGGAAGGCAAAGGATGGGCCCCTCACCCCAAATTAAGTTCAGATAATGTCACCTACACACCAAGAACATATTCAAAGTTTTAATTCACATTATGAGGATTTCGAAGTAGAGCAGGGTGGGCTTCCCAAATGGGTCTGAAAATATCTTGAGAGAGCAAGAAAAGGAAATTGGCTTAGAGTTTCTATTGTAGTTAGGGGGTGGGACCCTGGTGAGTGTCCCTAAGCATAAGTAGGATCTTGCATTATTTAAAACTCCCATTAGCACCCGTGGAGGGTGCACTTTATCAGCTTGCCCAAATGTGGGTAAATGAACAAGAGGGAGAGGCATGGCTTAAAATCTGTCAGTAGTCCACAATAATACAGAAATGGAGTCAGACTCTTTATTGCACCACCCAGATTAGTCAATTAATTGTACTGATAGGGGATAGTACCAAATCTATTCTATTTGTCTTAAGCCACACTGGATAAGATTGACAACTATAACTCCCAGTAGGATGATTGGGACCATCTGGAGAAGAGACCTTAGCCTGTCACAGTCAAGCCAGTTCAATATGTAAAAGCATAAAAAAGAGTCCAGCAATAACAACATAACACTAAAGAGAATCATATCAGTGTCCAGAATGTTAATCTTGTTCTTTGTTTTAAGGCTGTTCTTTCTAGAGTCAGCAGATATTGGGAGGTTTCTGAGCATTTTTAAACTAAGATTTATTTTTGGTTAGCAATAAAGTTATGGGTGATGGTGTCACTCATTGGTAAATTGACCAGATGTACTACAGATAAGAACTGCAGAAGGAGACAGAAATTAATAGTCTCTTTCTCTACCTTTGATCACCCAAGGTCAAAGATTTTCTTTCTCCACTGGCCAGGGTTGTTATTCTCTTTCCATAGCCACATGCTTGGTATGATTGGTTCCTGCAACAATCACTTCACCATTTTTTCCAATCTTCCCAATGTGTTACCCAAGCCATGTCTCTGATTTTGTACCTGTGTGGTTCAGAAATTTCTTCTTTGTATTTCTTGTACCATTGGAGATGATCTCGCACCCCCTGACATGTGGGCCATGCCCAGACCATGTTAGGGGTTATTACTTCATATTAATGATTATTATTATCAATATCCACAATTGCCCAAATCCATCAAGCATATCCGGACAACTAAAGAAGCATTAGATTAGAGTTTCCCATCCCCACAATCTTGTTTCTTGCAAGTTCTAATAAAATAGTCTTATTTCCCAGGAGCAGGTATGGAGGTAATAAACGGTAAGAGTGAGAAGAGTGAATCATATGATTTGGATTTTCTTGCAGCCCATCTGCACTTCCTCCCCCACCCCACCTCCAACCTCATAATTAGGCATTTTATTTGAACGGAAGGTAACCTTCTGTGTAATTACCATATTTAGAGCCTAAACTGCCTATCATTTTTTAAATTTACATATAATGTTTTATTTGTTTCAGGGGTACAGATCTGTGAGTCATAAGTCTTACACAATTCACAGCACTCACCATAGCACATACCCCCCCATGTCCATCCCCCAGCTACCCTATCCCCCTCCCCCAAACTCCAGCAACCCTCAATTTGTTTCCTGAGATTAAGAGTCTCTTATGGTTTGTCTCCCATCTTCCAAACTGCCTATCATAACATAACTGTGTGTTCCACTGGGAGCTGAGCCTTCATTACGCAGTTGTCTTTTTCATTTTCTCCTCTAAGAGTTTATTTAATCTTTCAATCCATCTACTTACTAGGGATGATATGGGGGCATAAAATGTCCATAGAATGCCTTTATAACTTCCCGCTATTTGTTATTTTTTGCTATAAAGATAGTATCAATTTTTAATCACATGTTTAAGAATCAAAATATGCTACATAGTTCACCTAAGAGGCATTGAATAGCATGGTCTCCATTTGCTAAGTGGACAGGGATAATAATACCATAGCCTGAAAAGGTGTCTGTGAAGACAATGCCCAGTGGTACTCTCAAGAAGAAAATAGGGGGGCTATTATAGACTGTTTGTCAGGATTGGCCAGATCTAGTACCTCAGGATATGTGCCCCAAAGCTCCCTTGGCCACTTGACTATGTAGCTAGCAGTATGGACACATTTGGCAGGCTTTTTAGCCTTATGTACTAGGTCTTGCTTCTGGGGTTCATCCCTGGATTGTAGATGAATTACCATACCCTGTGCAATGCTATATTCAGATGGATGTTGTATCCCGGTGTCCTTTTCTGGATACTGCAGATTTGATCAGTATAATGGTTGCTTCTATGTGTCAACTTGATTGGATCACAGGTTGTTCAGATATTTGACTAAATATTATTTCTGAATATCTTTTTAAAGATTTTATTTATTTATTTGACAGGGAGAGAGAGCAAAGTAGGCAGAGAGGCAGGCAAAGGGAGAGGGAGAAGCAGGTTCCTAGCTGAGCCGAGAGCCTGATGCAAGGCTCGATCCCAGGACCCTGGGAATGACCTGAGCCAAAGGTAGATACTTAACAGACTGAGCCACCCAGGAGCCCCTATTTCTGGGTATGTTTGTGTTGATATTTCTGAATAAGATTAACAATTGAATTGGTAGACTGAGTAAAGCAGGTTGCCATTCCCAGTGGGGGTGGTCATCATACAATCTGTTGAGGGCCTGAATAGAACAAAAAAGCAGATGGGGGAAGAATTTGTCTCCTCTCTGCCTTACTATTTAAGCTGGGATACCAGTCTTCTGTCCTAAGACTGAGACTTATATCATCAGGTCCCCCTGGTTCTCAGGCCTTCAGAGCTTTCCTGGGTCTCCTGCTTACAGGTGTGAGATCCTGGGACTTCTTAGCCTCCATAATCACTTGGGCCAATTCTTCATGGTAAATAAATGAGTTAGTTAATATCCAATTTTTTTTCTGGAGAACCCTTATTAATACAGATTTTGATACTGACAGTGGTTCTAGAGGACTAGATGTTAAGAATGAGTTTTCTGAATTGTTTCAGAGTTTCTGAAATTGGCTCTCTATACTTATTAGATTTAAAGATGCTAATGACTATTTCCAGTAGTAAAGAAAGCAATGATAGAAAATGGCAGGATCTGGCAATACGGATATACAAGATATCTGTATTGCATATTCCTAATCAGCCACTTATAAGAATCAAGGAGCTGGGTGAGTGCATATATGATAGTTTTTAATATTTTTGGAAAATTGGTGAACATAATGAGATTGGCTCATTAGGAAGTTGCTGCTAATGTCACTGGACGATGTACTGAAAAAAAAAAAAAGGATAGGCTCAGGGATTTGAATTCCCAGCTCAAGAACTACATAAATTATCTGAAAGCTTCTATGTGTACCCTGAAGGAGATCCTTACCTCCTGCAGCTGCAGGGCTGAGATTGCTGAAAATCAAACACAGAATTTCATCCAGCAATTAGCTGAATTATAACACAAGTTGAGCTCCCAGTCTCACAGGGTGTTTACTGTTAAAGTAAAGGCATTGATTAGGAAAGAATGAGGTATTGTATAAGCTGAGATGGGAACATATGGGAAGATCTTGATGAAGTTCAGGAATGAAGGCTCTAAATTCTGATGAGTCTGCTTTGCCAGTAAAAATGCCCTCCCCAACCCCAGGGGTAGCAGCTTTCCCACTCCCAGAGTTAGCAGCCCTTCCACCCCATCTGAGAAGATCAGCCCGTATTTCTTAAGGTAACTATAATGTCTTCACTCACCCAGTTGCCATGCAAGACAATGCTGATTCTCCTCAAGACTCACTCCCCACTACCCATTTGCTTCTATACCTGTAATTAGATTCAAGTCTCAGCAGACCCCTAAAGGTTAAGTACAATGCATGACCCATGAAGAGATGTTTTACACTCCAAAAGAACTGCAACTGGAGGCACCACCTGGTCAAGCTTATGATGATCCACTGTCATTCTCCAAGATCCATCTGTCTTCCACATAGGCCAAATAGTTAAGTTGATGTGTGTGTGTGTGTGTGTGTGTGTGTGTGTGTGTGTTTGTGTGTAGGTCACCAACAGGAGTTCTGAGTCTTGTGTGATTTTCTGCCATTTAATGTCTCTACAGAGGCTGAGAATTATCTAGTCATCCTCCTGCCAGGCACCACACTGCCAGCCTGTTGGCTTTTGCCCATAACTCAGTGACCATGTAACAGGGTACATTCTGGGAGGTGTTTTCCAGGATAAACACCATGGAAATAACCTTTTGAACAAAGCTCCCTTTTTCATGCACTGTTGCAGTACATTTTTCTTTGGGGCTGCACAGAAGCAGGAACCCAGTACATCTCACTGGCCTTGAACTCAGCTGATCTATCTCTGAATCAGGCCCCGGTGTCCTCAGGACCCTCAAGTGTACTAAAGCCCCCAAGAAGCCCAAGGTGCCAGCATAGACCCCATATCTGAGACAACCTCATCAGGAGGGTGACCAGACACTTTTTAATTTACTGTGAGATGTCATAATGCCTATCTTACTTTTTCCCCTGAATATACCACTTCCAATTAATAATGTATGCTTTTGTACAATATCTATTTTATTGGTGTTCTGATTTCTGACCCATCCCAGGGTAGGGATATCAGAATGTAACAACATTGTTGTTGCTTTGTCAGAGTCCACCAATATTCGAAGACAAGCCACTAATACGAGGTATACCATGTTGTCACCTGCTGCCTGGTGGTGGGCTGTCCAAAACCCCAGGGAGCATCATTGCCTAGTGATCAGATCTTTCTGCCACAAGTTCCAGTCTGCATAACTGTCAATTACTGACACTTGTATCTGAAAGGGCTCCTTAGAGCTGAGGGCCCAACTGAAAGTCTATACACCTTGCTAGAGAGTTTCTAGGGCCTGTTGCTGGTCAGGGCCACATTTAAAGACGGTTAATTTCTCCTCATATGAGGTATGATGAACTTCAAGTATTGAATAAGTCTATCAGATGTTGTGCTCTCTTTTGTTTGCTGGAGTTTTTAAGGTAACCAGTTTTTCTGTAATAAGTTTAGGGATTGTTCTCTGGGCATCAGCCCGTGTGGTTACTAAGTGTATTACTTGCATTGCTGGCCAGTGATTCTTATCAAAGTTAATCCATTCAGCCCTGGTTACTCACGTATTGTACCATTTGACTAAGGCAGTCTGTGTGCTGCCTAGCCCTTCCAGCCAAGAATAATGTCATCCATGTAATGTTACTAGAAAACTTGTGGTGATATTTCAGTCTTTTCTGTGTCTCAGCCTATTCAGTGATGAGAAATCATGGGAGAGTTCAGATTGCCTGGAGGCAGCACAGTAAACATATATTTTAATCTGAACCACATGAAGGCAAATTAGCTTTGATCATGTAGATCCAGGGAGATGCTGAAGAGATCAGCAGTGCTCAACACTGCACATCAGAATCCTTCAGACTGCACAAAATGCTCAGTCATCATTATGCTATCTGGAATTGCAGGGGTGAGGGAGGCTACTGAATTGAGTTTATAATAGTTTGAAGTGAAGTGTCAAATACCATTGGCCTTTTTCACCAGACACACAGAAATAATATAAGATTATATGGTTTCTTTTTTTTTTTTAAAGATTTTATTTATTTATTTCACAGAGGGAGAGAGATCACAAGGAGGCAGAGAGGCAGGCAGAGAGAGAGAGAGGGGGAAGCAGGCTCCCCGCTGAGCAGGGAGCCCGATGCGGGCCTCGATCCCAGGACCCTGAGATCATGACCTGAGCCAAAAGCAGAGGCTTTAACCCACTGAGCCACCCAGGCGCCCAAGATTATATGGTTTCTTTAAGCATCTCTGCCTCCACTAGTCCTTGATTATCACCCTGATATCATTATTGCTTTATGGTAACTACTTGACTAGATTAGGGAAGTCAGGCAGGCTCCTGGTTTTGCATTCACATCACTACCACTGTTCTCATTGTGGTATTTCTCAATAGGGAATATCCCTTAAAGTCAAGCAAAGTATGTTACAACCACTTTAGTGGGTACTGGCCCCAAAAGGCCCACATATAATGTTTTATAAGTCAATTGCCCAATCTGAGATTAATTTCCAAATCTAGTTAATTTGAGGCTGTATAATTTTCCTATTGCTGGTATAAAAAATCATCACAAACTTAGTGGCTCAAAACAACACAAGTTTATTCTGTTATAGTTCTGAAAGTCAGAATTCTAAAATTAAAGCATTAGCAGGCCTGCATTCCTTTTGGAGACTTCAGGGAAGTCTCCTTGCCTTTTCCATATTCTAAAGGCTACCTCAATTCATTGGCTCATGGCCCTTTCCTCTATCTTCAATACCAGCAGCATAGACTCTTCTCTCCTCTGAACTTCTGCTTTCCTCTTATGAGGATTATAATGATTCTTATGATCACATTGGGTCCACCTGGATAATCCAGCATAAGCAACCCATCTCAAGATTCTTAACTTAATCATACCTGCTTAGTTCACTTTGTCATGTAACATATTCACCAGTTCTGCGGATTAGTATGTGAACATTTTGGGGGCAGGCATCATTTAGCATACCATACTGGCCAAACTCATGGGTGCTACTCAGTACCATAGCGCTTGTGTCCATATGTCCAAAGAGTTGAAAAGGTTTGGCAACCTTCATTTCCATCATGTTCCCAACACACTCTGACCAGTGCACAAGGCCTTCAGACCCCCTTAGGGAAGGAAGGACCTTTGTCCTAATCTTGTTTGTCTTGAGGGTTGGTAAGGTCTAGATAAAGTAGTGATATTGAAGGTGTTGGATCAACACTAATTCAAATAACACAAACTTCAGCAAGGTCCTCTTGGTCCTCCTCCTGTTTGTCCACAGTAAATTCCAAAGCTGGCCAGGGATCAGTCCCAACTACAGCCAGGATCTTCAAGTTTCGTAGTCCTCTTATGGTCTGATAATGAATTTCCCTCATGGGTACAATGAACTAAGTGTTTATGTCCCCCTAAAATTCATATGTTAAAATCCTAATCCCCAATGTATTTGGAAGTGCAGAATTCAGGACATAATAAGCTCATGAAAATTGAGCCATCGTGAATGGGACTAGTGTGTTTATAAGAGAGAACACAGAGAGCTCTCTTGACCCTTCTGCCATGTGAGGCCCTAGCAAAAAGATGGCTGTCTGTAAACCAAGAAACAGGCTCTCGTACCAGACACTAAATATGCTCGCACCTTGATCTTGGACTTCCCGGGGCTCTAGAACTGTGAGAAATAAATGTCTATTTTTAAAGCCACTCAGTCTATAGTATTTTGTTAAGCAGTATGAATACACTGAGACAATGGGCAAATTATCACTCTCCTCTTTGGAGCTCCCCTGGCATAATAACTTGGTTAACATGATTCTATTGTCTAGAATGTCAGGGTTTTTTTTCACTTCACTATCCTAAAAGACATTTTCTTGGTCTTTTGTCCAGGTTTCCATTCTGACAGTTTGTTGGACAGAATCTGGAAGTGATCTCTGGGGCACAAGAGAATATGTAATTGTTCCTGACAGCCTGGTACTGCCAACTGAACAAACCAGTCAGTCTGTCCCTGGATAAATATCTCATCTGAGCACTCATGTTCTCCATTATAAATCCAGGCTCGGGTTACAGTCACCATAAGGGAAGTTATACCTTTCCCTGTTCTCATCCATGAGTGTTTATCAGATGACAGAAACTCATCTCAGGTAGACCACCATTTTATTATAAATGTAAAGATCCACTGCAACAAGCCCTGATTGGTCTTTACATGTTTTTCCATGCTTATGTCATCCTTTAGCCAAGGTGCATATGGCCATGCTGGCTTCGAGCATGGGTCTGTCTTTAGGTAACCCAGTGATTTCCATCCTCTCTCACCCATCAAAACTTAGTATGGCTCCCTCACCTGCAGTCAAAGGGGCCAAGCCTCTGTAGTTTCAGTAGGTTTTGCTCAAACCTATCTCTAATTTCCCACATTTCCTACTCATTGTAAGAGTAGACCTTAACACATCTCTGAGTATCTGATGACTCTTGATTACCAGGGAGCACTTTATCTGTAGCTATAGCTAATGATCAGGGGGAAATAGTTTTGCTTTCCCAATAGCAAGGAGAGTGAATAACAACCATGGAATACTTTGTTTAGCTTTAAAAGGTCCCCAACAATTATCTCTAACTGTAACTAAGGATGCAACTCATTAAGGTTCTTATCATCATGGTGGTCAAGCACTAGTTCTCTACCTTGCATTGAACACTTCAGTAACTAGGTCTGCTACTACTACTCATCAAGGTCCCATTCCAAACATGGCTATTCAACCTGAGCGGTCTCACCTTCCTTTTTTTCTAAAAGGGCGTTTCAACCTTATAGGCCTCTAAGAGGAGGGGGTTAAAAATCTGAATGGAATCAATCTGCCAGGAACTGGTGGGGGCCAAATTCCTCTGTTACTGTTAATGGAGTTACAAATTTTCTATCAGGAACATACTGTTTTTTAGTTTGCAAAAGACAGCAGTTTTTCTTTGACTTCCAAAAGGATTCAATGTTGTGAAACTGCTATTATTTGAAGAAACTTTTCTTGGCAAGCAGGCCTTGAATTTTGTTGGGGCTTATCAGGCACTCCTGCTAGTGGGTAGCCAAGGCCACTAAGGATGAGATCTTTAATTTGCCAATCAACAAAACATCATTATACAGTGAAAACTTGGGATATCGAAGGAATTTTTCTAATACTTTATAAACATTCAAATTTAAAACACGTATCACATTTCAAACCAATTACACATTTTACAAGTGTACACACAATGAATCATCCTGAACCTCACTCACAAGTTACTTTAACTTTTTGAGAAAATTCTCCATGGCAGGTTTCCCTACACTCTATTAGGTACTTTTTTCTCTTTATTTTTTCTTTAAAGAGAAACACAGAACAAAGAGTTTTAACTTAGGCACTTCTGGATCACATTGTAGCTGAAAGCTCAAGAGGTGGGGGAAAGTATGGCACAGAGAAAGCAACTTGCATGATAAACATTATGTTCAGATTTACTTTTGGTTTTAAATGGCTATTCACAGGTCTCAACAATGCACTTTTTTAAAAAAGATTTTATTTATTTATTTATTTATTTATTTATTTATTTGAGAGAGAGAGCGAGCGAGAGCACAAGCAGAGGGAGCAGCAGAAGGAGAGGGAGAATCAGGCTCCTGGCTGAGTAAGAAGCCCGATGTGGGACTCCACCCAAGGACCCTGGGATCATGGGATCATGACCTGAGTCAAAGGCAGTCGCTTAACCGACTGAGCCACCCAAGGCACCTCAACAATGCACTTTTAATAAAAATGAAACATCAATTAAGCAGCTCATTTTGATATTACTTCTAGCCACTTGACCACCAAACATTTATTACCGGGTAACACTAGCGGAAACCCTGAAGTCCTATCCCCTAAGCTGGCTCACAGAGCTTCTGTGGAAAGACCCTGATTCCTCTCCCCTTGCCCATTTCCTAGGCCAAGGGCTGCACTACCTGATCATGAGGAGTCTTACCCTTCCTAACAGGTCTCATTATAATCCCTTGCTAGGAGGACTCTGCTTTCTCTTTCGTGCACCGCACAAATGAGAGCATGTGCTACCAGATGCCAGGAAATCTATCTTATCTCCTAACCTGGCCTATGAAGCCCCATGTTTTCTAAAAGGAAATTTTAAATTTACAGCCCCACATTGGATATAAAATTTCTCAAGCTCACTAATAAAAACAAGGCAAGGCCAAAGGCAAGGCCTGACTACTTTGACCTGAAAAGATGTAATGAGACACTTTTTAGATTTAGACAGTTTATTACAGTTTGTTACTAAGGAAGATTAGCCAAAGGTGCCAGCAACCTGTGATGTTTGTCTCACACATCAAAAAGGATAACAGAAAAAAGGGGACCAGGAAATTACAGCACAAATTGTGAGGTGCTTTGCTGCTAGGAGCCAAATCTAGACAACAGCTAAGTGACTTTATATTCCCCAGCTCTATATTGAGGAACACAAAATGGAAAGCTTCCTATCTCCTCGGAATCAGGGAGGAGATGAGAAATTGTCTCCTGACAGCCTCTTAAAGGAGACAGTAATGTGAGTAAATGGCTTGTAGCACTTCCCGTGGCCTCCCATGCTCTTGTGTTCTGAGAAGATAACAAGGTGTTCTTATAAGAGTCAGGTAAGCTGTGGTTTAGGTCTTTGTCTATATGGATACATGAAAGGGCACAAGGACACCATTATAGAGCCATTTTCCTATGGGTAAGAATCAAAGATATGAACCCAGTGACTGATAAAATTACTAAGTATGTTTAGAGCTTTCACATTCATAATGAGTCATATTTCCTCATTTTCCTTCTCCTTTGCCCATTCAATTTATTTCACTGTCTCCTCTTTATCTTTCTCCTTCCTTCTCACCACTCTATATAGACTTCAATTCCAGTAGCTATAGTCCTTTGTTATGCTATTCTGTTAGTGTTTGCCCCCTCACTAGTTTGTGATACCTTTGAAAGGAAAGACCCCCATTTCATTGGCCTTTTCATATCTAATAGACATCACACTGCGTGAAATATGGTAGACATATTTGTTGAGTTAAAGTTAACTTTGGAACTAACACTGATAGAAAAATATCCCTTCAAATATGAAATTAGTATAGATTTTTTCTCTGTAGATATCTTGCTTGTGTGTCAGGTGCCTTAGTGTATCAGATGCTATAAAAATTCTCTTAGGCAGCTCTGAGGTGTTTGAGGACTAGAAATTGGATTCGTTTTTCTGTGCCTATCCACAGGACCAGCTCAGTTCTCAACACATAATATGACATTAAGCAGCATTTCTACCATTTTATTTATTTTTTAATATTTTATTATTTTATTTGACAGAGAGAGAGATCACAAGTAGGCAGAGAGGCAGGCAGAGAGACAGGAGGAAGCAGGCTCCCCGCTGAGCAGAGAGCCCGATGTGGGCCTCGATCCCAGGACCCTGAGATCATGACCTGAGCTGAAGTCAGAGGCTTTAACCCACTGAGCCACCCAGGGGCCCATTTCTACCATTTTAATAACCCATGCCATCTTCATGGTTTTTGTCTCATCTACATATAACCTGTACTTAATATTGTCAATTAAATCAAGGTAACTCTAAAAATGAATAGTCCGGGGAAGAAATAATATTATGACATAAAAATTAAAAAGTTAACATATCTACACCTACACCAGCCTCAGAATCCTCTCAAAGAATATACCCTCCAACTCTATGGATTCTTCAAGTGTTCACCCACCAGTCCCAGGCTCTCTTAGGGATTGGTATTCCCAGTCTTAGGGGATGCTCCTGATAGGGCCACCAGAGAAATCAGAAAGAACTGTTCCTGAAGCTAAGACCTCAACAATTCCCCTATCTTGATCTCACATTTTTTCTGAGTCTGGTGAAGTAGAGCAGATGGAGGACAAGGAAGAGAACAAGGAGCTCACCCTCCCCTTGAGGGTGAAGATATTCAGCTTTATGCCTCTAAGGTTCTAGGAAAGATCAGCCTCATAGCTTCTTTTTTTTTTTAAAAAAAGAGGCATTTACAAGTCAAAAGTCACAACTCTGAAGAGAACCTGCCAAGTTCCAAGCTCCCCTCTATACACCATCCCCAGAGAAATTACCCAACCAAACCCTGAAGGATAGAGTGGTGACACCAAGAGGCTATATATGATAGAAGGAAGATCCAAGATTCCTTTCTAGACTCTAAGACAGGATAGTCTCTAAAAACCTAGTATTAACAGAAAGAAGAACAGAAGACTTATGGGAGAGAAGAAAGCTTGAAGGTAGAAAATGATTTAGTCAATAAAGACTTTGTCTAAAACGATGGGGATCAAATGGGAATGCAAGTTGGTGTAGCCACTTTGGAAAACAGTGTGGAGATTTCTCAAAAAATTAAAAATAGAGCTACCCTATAACTCTACAATTGCACTACTGGGTATTTACCCCAAAGATACAGATGTAGTGAAAAGAAGGGCCATATATACCCCAATGTTCATAGCAGCAATGTCCGCAATTGCCAAACTGGAAAGAGCCGAGATGCCTTTCAACAGACAAATGGATAAAGAAGATGTGGTCCATATATACAATGAAATAGTACTCAGTTATCAGAAAGGATGAATACCCAACTTTTGTATCAACATGGACGGGTCTGGAGGAGATTATGCTGAGTGAAGTAAGCCAAGCAGAGCAAGTCAATTATCATATGGTTTCACTTACTTGTGGAACATAGGAATAAAATGGAGGACTCTGGGGGAAGGAAAGGAAAAGTGAATTGTGGTAAATCAGAAGGGGAGACGAACCATGAGAAACTGTGTACTCTGAGAAACAATCTGAGGGTTATGGAGGGGAGAGGGGAGGGGGGATGGGTGAGCCTGTTGGTGGGTATTTTTTTTAAAGATTTTATTTATTTCACAGAGGGAGAGAGATCACAAGGAGGCAGAGAGGCAGGCAGAAAGGGGGGGGAAGCAGGCTCCCCGCTGAGCAGGGAGCCCGATGCGGGCCTCGATCCCAGGACCCTGAGATCATGACCTGAGCAGAAAGCAGAGGCTTTAACCCACTGTGCCACCCAGGCGCCCCTGTTGGTGGGTATTAAGGAGGGCAGGTATTGCATGGAGCACTGGGTATGATGCATAAACAATGAATCTTGGATCACTGAAAAAATAAAATTAAAAAAAAAGACTGTCTTTTTAAAATACAAAACTGTGGCTTTAATGACTTCAAAAAACAGGAGCATCTGTAGACACATTGCTTAGACACTTGTATACATATACACATACCACCTCACACATTCAAAGAATATACAGAAAATATGTGTTAACATACAACCAATTTTGTGATATTTGAAGAGGAAGGAACACATTTTTCTCTTTAGCTAAAATAGATATATAGCAAATTCATGTAACGATTTCCAATATATAATTTGAAATCAAGAATTGTGATGCCTGAAGCTTTGTTATTCATTCTCAAGGTTGCTTTGGCTATTCAGGGTCTTTTGTGGCTCCATACAAATTTTAGGGTTTTTTCTTCTGTTTCTGTGAATAATGTCATTGGAATTTTGATAGGGATTGCACTGAATCTGGAGATTGCTTGGTTGAATTAATTCCTAAGTATTTTATTCTTCTTGATACAATTGTAAATGGGATTATTTTATTTACTTTTTCCTATTGTTTGTTTTTACTGTATAGATATGCAACTGATTTTTGCATATTGAGTTTGTATCCTACAACTTTACTGAATTCACTGATTAGTTCTAACAACGTTTTGGTAGAATCTCCAGGGTTTTCTGTATATAATATCATGTCATCTGCAAAAAGAGACAATTTTACTTCTTCCTTTCTGATTTGGATGCTTTATTTACTTTCTTTTATCTATTTATTTTGTCTAATTATTCTGGTTAGGACTTTTAATACTTCGTTGAAAATTTTGGTGAGAATGGGCACTCATTCTTGTTCCTGATCTTAGAGGAAAAGCTTTCAGCTTTCCACCAATCAGTATGATGTCTCATGTGGCCTTGTCATGTATTGCCTTTATTATGTTGAGGTACATTTCTACTATACCTAATTTGTTGAGAGTTCTCATTACAAAAGAATGTTGGATTTTGTCAAATGAGCTTTCTGTATCTATTGAAATTATGTTTTTATCCTTTATTTTGTGAATGTATTGTATTGCACTTACCAATTTGCAGATGTTGAAATATCTTTGCATCCCATGGATAAATTCCACTTGATCATGGTGTACAATCTTTTTTATGTGCTGCTGGATTCAATTTGATAAAATTTGTTGAAGACTTTTGCATTTGTGTAAAACAGGGATATTAGCCTCTAATTTTATTTTCTTGTAGTATCCTTTATTTTATTTCTTGTTGTATGACTTTGGTATCAGGGTATTGCTGACTTCATAAAATGAGTTTGGAAGTGTTCCTTCCTCTTCAAATTTTTGGAAGAGTTTGAGAAGAATTGGAATGATGTCATATAGTCCTGGACATTTCTTTCCTGGGACATTTTTGATTACTGATTTCATCTCCTTACTAATAATTGGTCTGCTCAGATTATCTATTTCTTCATGATTCAGTATTGGTAGATTATTTCTAGTAATTTATCCATTTCTTCTATGTTGTCCAATTTGTTGGCATATAATTATTCATAGTAGTCTCTTGTGATTCTTTGCATGATATGAGTTATGTCTTTTCTTTCATTTATAATTTATTTGAACCCTTTTTTCTCTTATGTAAAGTTTTATCAATTTTGTTTATCTTTTCAAATAAACAGCTCTTATTTTTTTCTTGTATTTTAAGTCTCTATTTCATTTATTTTTACTTTGATCTTTGTTATCATCTTCCTTCTACTAACTTTGGGCTTAGTTTGTTCTTCTTTTTCTAGTTACCTGAGATATAAAGTTAGGTTGCTTATTTGTGATCTTTTTTTTAATGTAGGCATTTATCATTATAAACTTCCCTCTTAGAATAGCTGTTGCTATGTCCCATAAGTTTTAGTGCTTCCTTTCTTTCTCTGAATATATTTTTTGATTTCTCTTTTTATTCCTTCTTTGACCTACTACAAGTTCAGTAGGATATTGTTTAGTGTCCACATATTTGTGAGTTTTCCTGTTTTCTTCTTGTAATTGATTTCTAGTTTCATACCATTGTGGTCAGAAAAGATGCTTGATATGATTACAATGTTCTTAAGTTTATTAAGACTTCTTTCATGGATCCCATATGATCTATCCTGGGAATATTCCATATGCACTTGAGAAGAATAGGTATTCTGCTGCTTTTAGATGGAATGTTCTGTAAATGTCTGTTAGGTACATCTAATCTATTGTGTAGTTTAAGTCCAATGTTTCCTTACAGATTTTGTGAGTAGATGATCTATACATTGTTGAGAAAGTTACATTAAAGTCCCCAACTAGAGTTGCATCAGCATCATGGCAACATAATTTGCTCTCTCCACTTTTTAAATAAATAGACATCTATAACTGAACAAAAGTGCACCTTATATCCAGGGACCCAGGAAGGTTTGCTCCCACCTGTGCATCCAAAAATAAACAAACAATGGAATGCCTGGGTGGCTCAGTCGGTTAAGTTCTGCCTTTGGCTCAGGTCATGTCCTAGGTTCCTGGGACTGAGTCTCACATCTGGCTTCTTGCTTCTCCCTCTGATTGACGCTCCCCCTGCTTGTGCTTGTTTTCTTTCTTTCTCTCTGTCATATAAATAAATAAAATCTTTTAAAAAATAAATTAAACAAACAAGACTTCTGTAAGGGCTGTGGACCCAAGGAAGTTGTGGACCCACCCTACCCCTAATCGCTGTGGTCAGAAAGAAAATCTGGAGAGTGGCACATCTGAGAAAACTATTAGAGTCCAGCCTGCCTGAGGGAGATTCCAGCATACCTTTGAAATGAAACAGAGATGAATTTGGACATACAGTAGAGGGAGGGATCACCAGAAACACCTGTTCCCCCAGGATAACACTGCAAGGATCTGAGCTGTTTGGCAGCAGCAATGGTGACCTTCCTACAGAGGAGGTGGAAAGTGGCAACCTCTTCCACAGAGGAGTGGAGAGCAAAAGCAGTGAGTGACTGGCTATCTCAGTGCAGTTGTAGCCAGAGAAGCCTATTTCTCTCCAGTAGCACCCTGATTTCTGAGAAAGGATCTCCATCACTGGAGGGAGGGAGGAGAAAAGGAAGAAAGCAGATATGAATATCAAAAGGCATTAAAGGAATGCAGTTCCCAGGTGTCTTCTTCAGGACTTCAGCAGGAATTGGCCCACAAGCCTTCGGGAGTACCCCAATGAAGCACTGCCCCACCAGGGCATGGGTATCCCCAAAGCTCTGAGTGCTAAATCCCCCCACCTACCCCACCCTGTGGGCAGCTCCTTATGTGTGCTTCCTAGTATGGCAGTGAGAGCAGGTAAGATAATCTGAATGCTCTTAGAAAAATGGTCCAAAATCTGTGGGCAAGAGAGGAAACACAAACTGGAACTGCATGTGGTGCCATGTTTTGTAAAACAAAAGAGAGTGAGGCTTTCTGCAGGCAGCTTGGCAAATTACAATAACAAGAGAAAGCACAAAGGTTAATTTTTTTAAAAAAGTAAATAAAGATAGACAGATAAAAAAAATTCTCCTACAAGAGGGAACAAGAGTAAAACAGGTCTATCCCTTATAAATCTGGTATTCCCCAGAGAAACAACATCAATAAACAGTACACCATCTGATGACAGAAAGTAAAGATACTTAAAATGAGAAGGTAGCAACTCAGAAGTACAAGGAATTCAAAAAATCAAGGAAATGTGTCATTGTGAAAAGGTGTCACTAATTCTCCACCAACTGAACCCCAAAACACAGAGTAATGCAATCAACTGATAAAGAATTCAAAATAGCTGTACTGAAGATACTCAACAAACTATAACTCAGAAAGACAGATCAATGAGGAGCGCCTGGTTGGCTCAGTCAGTTAACCATCTGCCTTCAAATCAGGTCATGATCCCAGGGTCCTGGGATTGAGTCCCAGTTTGGGCTCCCTGCTCAGTGGGGAGCCTCCTTTTCCCTCTCTCCCCCGCTTGTGCTCTCTTACTATATTTCTCTCTCAAATAAATAAATAAAATCTTAAAGAAAGACAAATAAATGAGATTAGGAAAAAATACATGAGCAAAATCTCTTATAATCTCTTCTAAAACAGGGTGCCTGGGTGGCTCAGTCCATTAAGCATCTGCCTTAGGCTCAGATCATAATCCTGGGGTCCTGGGATTGAGCCTGCATCAGGCTCCCTGCTGAATAGAGAATCTGTTTCTGCCTCTCCCCCCCCCCATGCTTTCTCGCTCGCTCGCTCACTCACTCGCTCACTCACTCTCTCTCTCTCTCAAATAAATAAATAAAATCTTTTAAAATATCTCTTATAAAACAGATTGAAACTATAAAAAAGAACCAAATAGAAATTTAGGAGCTGGAGAATTCAATAAATGAGATGAAGAATGCAACAGAAAGCATCTGTAGTAGAGTAGAGCAGATGGAAGATAGAATAAATGACTGGCAGAATAAGAATTTACAACAGAAAAAAGAGAAAAGAATATAAAGCAAAGAAAGCCTGCATGATCTATGGGATTCAATTAAAAGGGCAAACATTTAAATAATCAGGATTCTGGAAAGAATAGGGAGAAGGGCGGAAGAAATTTTAGTTAAGGAAACGTAGCTAAAAACTTCCCAAGCTGGGGAAAAAGAAGCTAACAGATGACCCTATTATCCCAATGCCAAAAGGCCTTCTCCATGACATATTATAATGAAAGCATCAAAAATCAAAGGTTAAAAATGAATACTAAAAACCACTAGAGAGGAAAAAAGAGTACAACTTATAAAGAAACACCCATTGGGCTATCAGCAAATTTCACAGCAGAAACCATATAGGGCAAAAGAGAATAAAATGACATATTGAAAGTGATGAAAGATAAAAATTGCCAGCTAAGAATATTGTATCCAGAAAAATTATTCTTCAGATATGAAGGAGAAATAAAGACTTTCACAGACAAATAAAAGCTGAGAAGGTATATCACCACTAGATTTGTTTTGGAAGAAATGCTGAAAGGAGTTCTTCATGGTAAAATAAAAAGACAATAATCAGAGACATGAAAACATATAAAAGTATACAACATACTGATAAAATGAAAAATATATAGCCAAATTTAGAAGACTCCAATTCTATAATAGGATGGTATATTAATTACTTAACTACAGAATAAAAATTAGAGAAAAAGAGTATTAAACATAATTATAACTACTTGGATTTGTTAACAAATACACAGCATAAAAAGAGGTAAATTGTGACATCAAAAAAGGGGGGAAGAGTAAAAGGGCAAAGCCTTCAGAAATGAATGTAGTTAATTTGCTGTCAGCAAAAAATGGATAGTTTTATCTATAAGATGTTTTATGTAAGCCTCATGAAACCTCAAAGGAAAAATCCAAAGCAAATTTACAAAACATAAAAAACAGGAAACAGAGTAAATAACTGTGGAAAACCACAAGTTTACAAAGGTAGGCCAAAAGAAAGGGAAAAACTTTAAAAATAGAAATATAAAACAACCAGAAAATAATCAACAAGAGGACAATAATAAGTCCTTACAGATCAGTAATCACTTTAAGTGTAAATGAATTGAATTCATCAATCAAAAGGCATGAAGTGACTAGATGGATTAAAAAAAAAAAACAAGACCCAACTACATGCTGCCTACAAGAAGCTCATTTCAGCTTTAAAGACAAACAGGCTCAAAGTGAAGGGATGAAGAAAGATACTCCACACAAGTGAAAACCAAAAGAAGGTGTAGATAGCCACATTTATATCAAACAAAATAGACTATAAGTCAGAAGTGGTAACAAGAGACAAAGAAGGTCATTATATAATGATTAAGTAGTCAAAACATCAAGAAAATATAATTATCATAAATACATGCATTGGAGCACCCAAATATATCAAAGCAAATACTAATAGATCTGAAGGGAGAAAAATACAATGATATAATAATAGGAGGAGACTTCAATACATCGTTTTCAGCAACAGATGGATCATCCAGACAGAAAATCAAGAAAACACGGGACTTAAAACATGCTGTAAACCAAATGAATATAACACACATATATAGAATATTCCATCCAACAGCAGTAGGACACACATTCTACTCAAGTATACTGGAACATTCTCCGGGACAGATTATAGGACACAAAGCAAGTCTTAGCAAATTTAAGAAAACTGAAATCATATCAACTATATTTTCTGATCACAATGGTATGAAACTAGAAATCAACAAAAGGAAAGCCAAAAAAGCCTTCAAATATGTGGAATCTAAATAACACACTTCTTTTTCCTCAGAAGATATATATATATATATTTTTATTTTTTTACTTTATTTATTTAAGAGAGAGAGAAAGAGAGAATGTGGCACCCACACAAGCAGGGGGAGGGGCAGAAGGAGAGAATCCCTGGCAGACTCTGTACTGAGTGTAGAGCCCAAGGTGGGGCTCAATCTCAGGACATTGAGATCATGACCTGAACTGAAGCCAAGAGTCCGACCCTTAAATGACTGAGCCACCCAGGCGGCCCTAAATAACACACTCTGAAAAATCAGTGAATCAAAGAAATCAAAAGGGAAATAAAATTTATCTCAAAACAGATGAAAATGGAAACCCAACATCAAAACCTATGGGATGCTGCAAAAGCAGTTCTGCGAGGGACATTTATAGAGATGAATGCATATGTTGAGAAATCAGAAAGATTTCAAATAAACAATCTAACTCTCCACCTAAAGGAACTAGAAAAGGAAGATCAAATTAAGCCCAAAGTTAGCAGAAGCAAGGAAAGAATAAAGATCATAGAGAAAATAAATTAGAGATCAGAAAAACAACAGGAAGGATTAACAAAACTGAGCTGCTTTTTAAAAGATATAGCTGATAGATCTTTAGCTAGAATAAGAAAGAAAATGAGAAAACTCAAATAAATAAAATTAGAAATGAAAGAGGAGACATTACATTGGTAACGCAGAAATACATAGGATAATAAGAAACTACTGTCTATAGTTACACGCCAACAAATCAGATGACCTAGAAGAAATGGATATATTTCTATAAATACACAACCTACCAAAACTGAATCAGTAATAAATAGAAAATCAGAACAGGCCAATAGCAAGTAAAAAGACCAAATCAGTAATTAAAACCTCCCAACACAGAAAACCCCAGGATGAGATGGCTTCACTGGTGAATTCAACCAAATATTTAAAAAAAAATAATGCCAATCCTTCTCAAACTCTTCTAAAAATGTGAAGAGGAGGGAAAACTCAAACTCATTCTATGAGGCTAGCATTACCATAATGCCAAAGCCAGATAAGGGCACTATAAGAAAAAACTCCTAGAGGTCAACATCCCTGATGAATATAGATGCAAAAATTCTCAACAAAATATCAGCAAACCAAATTCAGGAACATATTAAAAGGATTATACACCATGATGGAGTAGGATTTATCCCTGGGATGGAAGGATGGTCCAACATACATGAATCAATAAATGTAATACACCAAATTAAAAGAATAAAAGATAAAAATCACAGGATTATCTCAATAGATACAGAAGAAGCATCTGACAAAATACAAAAATCTCTTCATGATAAAAATTCTCAACAGACTGGGTATAGAAAGAACATACCTCAGCATAATAAAGGCCTTATGTAACAAACCCATAGCTAACATTATACTCAATGGTAAACAAGACAAAGATGCATGCCCACTGTCATCACTTTTATTCAATATAGTACTGAAAGTCCTAGCTAAAGCAATTAGGAAGACAAAGAAATAAAAGGCATCTGAATCAGAAAGGGGAAGTAAATTTTTCATTATTTGCAAATGATATGATTTTGTATGTAAAAAAAGAATCCCAAAGACACAATCAAAAACTGTTGGAATTAATCAATAAAATAAGTTCAGTAAGGGCACCTGGGTGGCTCAGTGGGTTAAAGCCTCTGCTTTCGGCTCAGGTCATGATCTCAGCGTCCTGGGATCGAGGCCCGCATCAGGCTCTCTGCTCAGCAGGGAGCCTGCTTCCTCCTCTCCCTGTCTCTCTGCCTGCCTCTCTGCCTACTTGTAATCTCTCTCTCTGTGTCAAATAAATAAATAAAATCTTTAAAAAAAAATAAGTTCAGTAAGTTACAGGATGTAAAATCAATACACATAAACCAGTTACATTTCTATACACTAAAAATGAAACATCGAAAAAGAAGAAAACTATCCTATTAACAATAGCATCAAAGACAATAAAATAGGAATAAATTTAACCAAGGAAGTGTAGGATCTGTATAATGAAAACTACTAGACTTAGTTGAGAGAAATCAAAGAAGACACAAACAAATGGAAAGACATCCCATGTTCATGAGTCAGAAGAATGAATATTGTTAAAATGTCCATACCACCCAAAACCATTTATAGATTCAATGCAATTCCTATTAAAATTCCAATGGCATTCTTCACAGAAATAGAAAAAAACAATTCTACTTATTTATTTGAGAGAGAGAGAGTGCATGAGAGAAAGCGAAAGAGAGCATGAGCAGGGGAGATGGGCAGAGGGAGACTGAAAAGTAGACACCCTGCTGAGCAAGGACTCCCCCCCCCCCCCCCCNGAACTCAATCCCAGGACCCTGGGATCATGACTCAAGCTGAAGACAGCTGCTTAACTGACTGAGCCACCTAGGCACCCTAGAAAAAAACAATTCTAAAATGTGTATGCAACCGCAAAAGGCCCCAAATAGTCAAAGCAGGCCTGAGAAAGAAGAACAAAGCTGGAGGCATCAGACTTCTAATTTCATACTATACTCCAAAGGTATAGTAATTTAAACAGTAAGGTACTGGCATAAAAATAAACACAGAGACCAATAGAACAGAATAGAGAGCCCAGAATTAAACCCCCACATATTATGTCAACTAATATTCAACAAGGGAGCCAAGGACACCTAATGAAGAAAGGGTAGTCTCTTCAACAAATGGTTTTGGGAGGGATGCTTGGGTGGCTCAGTCAGTTAAGTATCTGCCTTTGGCTCAGGTCATGATCCCAGGGTCCTGTGATGGACTCTGACATTGGGCTCCTTGCTTGGCAGGGAGCCTGCTTCTCCCTCTGCCTAATGCTTCCCCTGCTTGTGCTTACATGCTCTCTCTCTGTCTCCCTCTCTCTGTCAAATAAATAAATAAAATATTAAGTGAAATAAGGCAAGTAGAAAAAGTCAATTATCATATGGTTTCACTTATTTGTGGAACATAAGGAATAGCATGGAGGACATTAGGAGAAGGAAGGAAAAAATGAAGCGGGGGAATCAGAGGGGGAGAGGAAACATGAGAAACTATGGACTCCGAGAAACAAACTGAGGTTTTTAGAAGGGGCGGGGGGAGGGTTAGCCCGATGACGGGTATTAAGGAGGGCATGGATTGCGTGGCGCACTGGCTGTTATATGCAAACAATGAATCATGGAACATTACATCAAAAACTAATGATGTACTGTATGGTGACTAACATAACATAATAAAAAAATAGAAAAAAAAACCCGGATCCAAAAAAAGGGAAATTTTTTTATGCAGAAAAATGAAACTTGACCTCTATCTTATACCACTCACAAAAATTAATTTGAAATGGATCAAAAACTTAAACACGAGACCTTATGCTATAAAATTCCTAGAGGAAAATGTAGGGAAGAAGCTTCTCAACATTTTCTTGGTAATGATTTCTTGGATATGGCATCAAAAGCACAAACAGCAAAAGCAAAGATCAACAAATGAGACTACAACAAACTAAAAAGATTCTGTAAAAAACAACAACAACAACAATCCAACCCCAACAAAATGAAAAGGCAACCTAAAGGATGGGAGAAATTTTTTGCAAATCATTTACTGGATGAGGGGTTATTATTCAAAATATAAAGAACTCACATAACTCAATAACAATTAAAACAAAAATCCAATTCACAAATGGGCAGAGGATTCAAATAGATATTTTTCTAACAAAGACATCCAAATGGCCAACAGGTATATGAAAAGATGCTCAACATCAATAATCATCAGGGAAATGGAAATCGAGGGACTCCTAATAGCCCCCAAAAATCTTGAAAAAGAACAAAATTGGAGAATTCACACATCGTGGTTTCAAAACATATTAAAAAGCTATATTAATCAAAAGAGTGTGGTACTGGCATGAAGACAAACATATAGACAATGGAATAGACTAGGAAGCCCAGAAATAAACCCTTGCATATATGGCCAAAGGAGTTTGGACAAGGGTGCTAATAGCTATCAATGGAGAAGGAGAGTCTTCTCCACAAATGGTGTTAATTGGAAATCCACATGTGAGTGAAGGTAGGCTCTTAACTTATACCATATACAAAAATTAAGTCAAGATGAATCAAAGACCTAAACATAAGAGCAAAAACTATAAAACTCTTAGAAGAAAACAGGGGGAAACCTTCATAACATTAAATTTGGCAATCATTTCTTGGATATAACACCCGAAGCATAGGCAGCAAAAATAGAAAAATTGAACATTAAAATTAAAAACTGTGTATCAGAGGACACAATCCACAGAGTAAAAAAATCAACCTACAGAATGGGAGAAAACATTTGCAAATCCTTTATCTGATAAAAGGTTAATATCATGAATATATAAAGAACTGCTACAATTCAGTAACAACAATATTAATCTTACTTTAAAAATGGGCAAAGGACTTGAATAGACGTTTCTACAAAAATTATATACATATTTGCAACAAGCATATGAAAAGATGCTCAATATTGCTAATCATGAGGGAAAAGCAAATCAAAATTACAGTATCACTGCACACCCATAGGATGGCTGCCTTTTACAAAATGAATGGAAAATAACAAGTATTGTCAAGGATGTAAAGAAATCGTAAATTATGTGCTCTGTTGGTGGGAATGTAAAATGGTTCAGTCACTGTGGAAAACAGTAAGTTCCTTCATTAAAAAATTAAAATTAGAGTTACTGTATGATCTTGCAATTCCATTTCTGGGTATATATCCAAAAATATTGAAAGAGAGGTCTTGAAGAGGTATTTGCACACCTATGTTCATAGCAGCACTATTCACATTAGCCAACAGGTGGAAGCAATCCAAGTGTCCATCAATGGATAAGTATGTAAAGATAATATGGTATGTACATACGATGGAATATTATTCAGCCTTAAAAAGGAAAGAAATTTTGACTTATGGTATAACATGGATAAACCCTGAAGACATTATCCTAAGTGATACGAGCCAGTCACAAAAAGACAAATGCTATATGATTCCACTTATATGTCTAGGGCAGTCAAACTCATAAAAAGAAAGTATACCATTTGTCAAAGGCTGGGGTAAGGGAAAATGGGATACTGTTTCCATTTTACAAGATGAAAAAGTTCTATGGTTTTGTTGTACAACAGTATGAATATATTTAATACTACTGACTTAAAATTTTAAGATAATAAAATTTAAAATGTTTAAAGTTTTACATTTTTAAGATAATAAAATTAAAATTTTTAAATTTAATTTTTACATAATAAATTTTATATGTATTTTACAATTAAAAAATCTTAAGCAACTATTGAGTGCCTGTTGTATGTCAGCCATTAAGCTCTATTCTTTAATAACATATTTTAAAAACAACTTTCTGGGACACCTGAGTGGCTCTGTCAGTTAAGCTCCTGCTTTCGGCTCAGGTCAGAATTCCAGGGTCCTGGGATCAAGCCCCGCATTGGACTCTGTTTAGCAGTGAGCCTGCTTCTCACTCTGCCTGCTGCTCCCCCACTTGTGCTGTCTCTCTCTCTCTTTCTCTGACAAATAAATAAATACAATCTTTAAAAAATACATAATAAAAACAGCTTTCCTATGTGGAAACTCCTATGTTTCTTCCCATTTTATGGACATTGAAATTGAGGCTCTAAGCAACTTTGTGATATTCATGATCTCCTAACATGTTGAGCTTAGCTTCAGAGTCAGACATCCTGGGTTTCAGTTCCCGTTTTACTACTGACTTGCTGTGTGGTTCCAGACAAATTAGTGAGCCTGGGATCCTATGTTTTCTCATCTGTCAATTGGGCACAGTAATAACACATGCCTTCTAGATTTTTGTAAGGATCAAAATAGATGGTACATGTTAAGAGTTCAAAACAGTATCTGGCACAGTAAAGATGGATTTCAGTATTATTATCACATAACCAGATATTTCTGATCCCAATAGCTAGACTCAACATTCCACATGATGCCAGAATCTGTGTATTCCTTAGGGCTAGATTATCATATCCTCAGATAAAGATCAAATGTATATCAAGAACACTGGACTTTTGTATATTCTGTCTGCAATTATAGCATTTATTATTCCACATTTTTCCTTATGAACAGCGAAATGTGTATAAATGACAATTCTTTCCCTTTATTGACAGATTTTGTATACCTGGACTGTGCTAATCCCTAATGCTCAAAATGATGTATGATAGAAGTAGTAGCTAACATTTACAGAAAGCTTCCTGTCAAACAAGCTGACAATTTTGGTCAGTAACAACAAGCCCAAATAGAGTCAGTTTATTTCTTATATAGACAGGAAAAGTAATATAAACATAGTGTCACCTCCCACTTCCCTTGTTCCATAGGACGACATCAAAGCAAAATTAGCCAGACGAAAGGCATCATCAGTGGTGTGGAACTCTGTGGCTCTCTCTTTACCTGGCCCATATACAAGTTTGTTAGTGTGCTGGCACAGAGCAGTTTCCCTACATATACTCCATGTGCTAGAAATAATCTGATGCTTGTGACAGCCTACACCAAACTACCTTTAGTTTTACCAGCATACAAGATAAATATGCACCACCATTCCAACTAAACTATTGGATCTTTGAATATAGACAGCAAGATTTAACATACTCCTCCACTGCTAATACCTAGCTGCAAACAGATACTCATGGAATAATGACTTATTCAAAGGAATTCATTTTATACTTATGTGGCCTACTTGATAGAGTTGAATTGCTTATAATGACATTTGTTATACAATCTCTGTAAAACAAGAGTTTTTTTTTTACTTAAATGAAGCAATAGGAGAATAACTGTGTGACTTGGTAATAATAATAATAGCATTCCTGATTCCTGAGAAAGGACAGAGACAGAGGCATATAGGGACAGAGAAAGAGATTTATTTTTTCCATCATAAGGAAAGCAGCCTAGTTAAAGATTTGACTGTGGATTCAGACTATCATATAGGTTCAATTCCAAGTTCTGTTATTTTTTGCTAAATAACCTCGGGTAATTTGATTAAACTTCCTTATAGCTATGATTCCCCATCTCTAAAATGTGAGTAGGACCAGTACTTAATGGTCTTGGATGCATTGTTTTGAATATTAAATTATATGTACATGTGGGGATGCTTGGGTAGCTCAGTTGGTTAAGTGTCTGCCTTCGGCTCAGGTCATGATCCCAGGGTCCTGAGGTCAAGTTCCACATTGGGCTCCTTGCTCAGTGGTGAGCCTGCTTCTCCCTCTGCCTGCCACTCCCCCTGCTTGTGCTCTCTCTCTCTCTCTGACAAGTAAATAAAAAAATAAATTATACATATATGTATACACACAGACACACACACTTTTTTACATTTACACACACATACATTTATATATGTGTGTATATGTATATGTATAAATATATACACAGTGATTGGCACATAGTGAGTGCTCACTAAATAAGGCATTCCTGAGCCACAGGTCATTGTGTCATGGAACTGTTTTGAAATCACCCAAAATTGTAGCAGCATCTTCAGAATTCCCGAGATGTGTCTTTCAAATTTCTGTTTCCTTATTTCATCCTATTTGAGGAAGTCAAGCTGACTTAAAGGGAAAGAGATTATTTTTAAAAACTCTATGTTAGATTTGCTATGGGCTGAATCATGTCGCCCCCAAATTCATATGTTGAAGCCTCGGTACCTCAGAATGCAACTGTATCAGGTAGAAGCCTTTAAAGAAGTGGCTAAGTTAAAATAGGGCCCTCAAGGTGGGCCCTAATCCAATTTGATCAGTGTCCATATTAGAGAGATTTTGGACCCACAGGGAGACACCAGGGATGTACATGGACACAGAGGAAAGACATGTGAGAACAGCGAGAAGGCACCCAGGTGCAATCCAAGAAGAGAGGCCTCAGAAAAAAACAAACTTGCCAACATATTGGTCTTGGACTTCTAACTTCCAGAACTGTGGGGAGAAAAATTCTGTTGTCTAATCCACCCAGGCTGTATTTGGCAGCCCAAGCAGACAAATATAATACAAAGTGTTTCTGTCTCTTTTTCTATACTAAAATCCAGAAGTATGCCTGATACTTCTCTCTCACCCCAGTGCACACAGACTGACATGCAGTAGTTGCAATATAAAGAACTGCTCACTGGACAGTGCCAATGAAGTAGACTTAGGAGAAGGGGTTACTATTTACTGAACAGTGTAAGTATTACTGGGCAAGAATAATAGGGTAGGGATTGGTTAAGAGTAGAGAGATTTGAGGTCCTACAGACCTGGACTTGAATCTCCACCCCAAACTTTATACCTGAGGAGACTGGCCAAGTTCTCTGTCCTTCTGCATGCAGTGAACTTAATCACAGAACATGCCCTGGGGTGAGGCTGCCTGGTTCATATCAACTTCATTGCTAAATTTCAGTGTGACCATGGGATATTCTTTGAATATCTCTGTAACTCATTCTCTTCATCCATAAATTAGATAATAATGGTTGCCATATCTTGGAGCTCCCTTGAGGATTAAATGAAATGATGACATGATGAAGTGCTTAAAACTGTGCCTGACTCAGTATAAGCAGTCAGTAAAGTTTCTCTCTGAAAATGTACATACCTCAGAACAACCAATTACATAAACTCAATAAGTGTTGGTAACTAATACTAGTTTATGGCAATTGATACTAACATTATTTCACTTAGTTCTTCTAACAGTTATACCATGTAGGTAATAATATCTGCCTCCTATAGACGTTGAGTTTCAGAGGCTAGGAATCCTAACCAAATGGCCCCTGAGAGAAAACAATGGTCGTACAGAAAAAAGTTATCCGTGTTTACAGACAGTGTTATTGAAATGTCAATACAGTTTTCATCCTAAAACATTTTTTTCATCCTAAAATTTTATCTCAGGTAGACTAACTCCAGTTTTGCTGACTTTTCGGCTTCACTGAAAAGAAAGAAACATGAAGGAGACTGAATACCCTGCATCATATATGAAGTGGAATTTATACTGGTCTTATAGTCTGATAGGACACTACTGGGTTTTAGACTGGGACTTAAGTACTCACTTTCCTCATTTGTCAAATGAAGGTGACCGTAACTATTTTGAAGCTATGTTGGGAGGTTTAAATTGAATAAGATACATAAACCTCCTAACTTACAGTATGTACTACATAGTAGGTTTTTATAAATGGTTAGAAGTGTCTTTGTATTACCATCATATGTCACAGAAACTTGTTACATGGCCAATGATGTGCTTTCAATATATTTTTTAACGAATGAACTAGAGCAATGAATCTCAAATATTTTGGTCTCAGAAACCCTTTACACTCCAAAAAACTTTTGAAGATGTCGAAGTGCTTTAGCTTATGTGAATCATGCTGATTGATGTGTTACTATATTAGAAATTAAAACTGAGAAAATTTTCAAATACAAGAATACACAAACACTTTCCATTAAATGTCAGAGTGAGGATATCATCACAGGTCCTGTCATATCTGAAAAAATCTGCTATTTATTAGAGAGTGAATGAGAGTGAAAAAGGCAACTTTTAATATTATTATAAAAATAATTTTGACCTCTCTAACCCCACGAAATGGCCTTATGAACCCCTGACCTAGAGGGAAATATTGCAAATTGTGGGGAACTATAAATTCAGGGAAATCCATCTGGCAGACTGAAGTTTTGACTTATAACGTGACTTTTGGGTTCATTGATCTCCACGAAAGCTTTACCCTGTCTTTAGAAACTGCATGAATTGATGAAGGAAAATTGATGCTGTAGTAATTGAGGTATTTTGTCCAAGGAATCATAAATATTCATCAAACTAGGATAACTAAAGAAAAGAAATAAAGTGGGGGTGAGGGAATATGGGGGAACATGTGGGAAAAAAGAATGAGTAACATTCTTTAATCTGGCCTTCAACCAACTACTGGAGGACTGTTAGTCTTGTTTACATCCACAAAATGGCTATAAGTAATGTGTGTGTTCTGAGTATGTTATTGTACCCAAATTAAGAAGTGAATAATTTCTAATGTATGAGTCGACCAAACACTAGATGAACAATGAATGTGCAAAAATACTGTAGTTGTGATTCTGAGATTTCAAGAGACATATGTAAATCAGTTAGTGGATAACTGTGTAAAAACCATATTCTAAAGTTTTATATTTAATTGTTTTCTTGAGATGATGTCTCCTCCCAAGGAAAAATTTATTTTGAAACATTTATTTCTACTATTAAATTATAAATGATTCTTCTTTTAGAGTGAGCATTAATACTTGCATCTGTCCAAGTTGCATACATGAGGGTTTTTTTCACGTGTTCTTTGTTTTCTGCCTTGGCATGTGGTGCATCTTTGAGGTTGTTAATAATTTACAAGTTACAATATAATATTTAGGAATCTAATAGATAATTGGTTTCTATTTTTGTTGGATTACAGCTGATGCTAGGGAACTGAACTAAATATCTACCTCTTACTCTTAATTTTAAAAAATTTCAAACTTACAGAAAATTTGAAAGAACTGAAAGAAGACTAAAATGAGTACCCAAAGGGGCACCTGGCTGGCTCAGTCTGTGGTGCATGAAGCTCTTAATCATGGAATTGTGAATTCAAGCCCCATGTTGGGTATAGAGATTACTTAAAAATAAAATCTTTAGGGATGCCTGGGTGGCTCAGTGGGTTAAGCGTCTGCCTTTGGCTCAGGTCATGGGGTTCTGGGGTCCTGGTATTGAGTCCCACATCAGGCTCCTTGCTCAGCAGGGAGACTGCTTCTCCCTCTGCCTACTGCTTGCCCTGCTTGTGCTTGCTCTCTGTTGCTCTCCCTGACAAATAAATAAATAAATCTTTAAAAAATAAAATTAAATAAAAAAAAATAAAATGAGTAACTGAAGACAAATCCTAATAACCTTCCATGTTTGCATGCACACATTCTATCTTATTTATTTATTTATATCAATCATCTTTCTATAAACTACCTATCTAAATTTTATGCTGTACCATTTGGAAGAAATAATCAGATATTATGACTCATGAATATTTCAGTATTCATCTCATAAAAATAAGGACTTTTCCTACATGACTGTTAACAAACTTAAGAAATTAAACATTAATTCAATGACATTATATAACTATATTTTTAATTTTCTCAATTATTTCTCAAATGTCTTTCATAGACGTTTTTTCCCCTAATACAAGATATGATCATTTGATCTATTTGATGTAGGCCTCTCTTTTTTCCTTTTTTTAAAGATCTAGAACAAATCCCTCAATCTTTTTTTTTGTTTCTCATGACATTGGACTTTGAAACACTGCAGCCAGTTTTCCTTTAGAATGTTTCAGTTTCTTCATGATTAGATTCTAGTTAAACATTTTTGACAAAAATACTAAAAAAATTGAATTATATATTTAATACTGTACATCAAAAAAATTGAATTATATATTTAATACTGTACATATAATGTCAGTTTCCCTCAATCTTGGTTAAACTGGTGACTAACTACCTTTCCAGTTAAATGCATATTTTCCTTTAATAATTATTAAGTCATCTGTGGGTTAACTTCAATACCTTATTCACTAATAATATTTAACTTGATGACTTTATCATTCATTGATTATCTTGGCCTAAATCAATTGTAACATTGTGTGCTCCATTTATTAATTAGTATTCTTACTTTAAGAAGAATTATTTCCCCAACTTTTACCTTTCATTCTTCACTCTCTTTAAAAATTTTTTGCACTAGGGGAACCTGGGTGGCTCAGTCAGTTAAGCGTCTGCCTTCAGCTCAGGTCCCGATCCCATGGTCCTGGGATCTAGTGCTGCATCGGGCTCCTTGTTCAGCAGGGGAGCCTGCTTCTCCCTCTGCCTGCTGCTCCTTCTGCTTGTATGTGCTCTGACAAATAAATAAATAAAATCTTTAAAGAACTAGTTTTAAAAAGTTTTTGCACTAAGTAGATTTTAAATTTCTAAAAGTAGCGGCTCCTTCTATTCTTCCATATGCCTTTGTTAGAGTATCTTTTGTCTTACTATATGTCCTAGATTGAAAGGTACAAACCAGAGAAATTATGATCCTGCTTCATGTTACTAATAACATTTAATAATGACTATTTCCACTACTGAGAACTCATCATATGCCACACACAAGGCTGAACACTTTAAATGCATTATATTTTTTATTTATGACAATAATTCTACAAAGTAGACATTTTTCTTAACTGGTTTACATAGGTTATAACTGAGGCCCAGAGAACTTAATCATCTCAGAGAAAGTTATTTAATGATTAATTGCTGATGATCACATCAACTCCTGAAATCAGGGATTCTGTGATCTGACTCTGAGCTAAAATCAAGGCAGAAAAAAATAATTATTCCTAGTACAATAGCATATTTAGGGTTCTGTGAAATTAAATGTCATAAGGCCCTAACAAACCTATCTGAACAATGTTATAGACTATAGTTCAAGATGTATTAGTTGTTTTTTTTTTAAAGTAGGCTCTGCACCCAGCATAGAGCCCAATGCCAGGCCCAAAATCATAACCTCAAGACCAAGACCTGAGCCAGAATCAAGAGTTGGACACTTAACTGACTGAATCATGCAGGTGCTCCTAGTCTATTCTTTTCTAATAGTACCCAGTAAATAATTATATGTCCCATTGATGGTTATTCTAAATGTCTACCAGGCATTCTATATACCATATCTCTTTTTTTAAGATTTTATTTATTTATTTGACATAGAGAGAGAGATTGCAAGCAGGCAGAGAGGCAGCCAGAGAGAGAGGAGGAAGCAGGCTCCCTGCTGAGCAGAGAGCCCCATGCGGGGCTTGATCCCAGGACCCTGATATCATAACCTGAGTTGAAGGCAGAGGCTTTAACCCACTGAGCCACCCAGATGCCCCAATATACCATATCTCTTTTAACCTCCATGTGATACCTCAAGTAAGTTTTAGTTTAATGTCAACAGAAACAAGGATGTGGATAGAAAATCAATACCTTTGAAAGAACTGCAAGACTATCTTTCAAAATGGTCATATAATTTCTTATACTCAACAGCAATGAATGACAATTCCTGGTTCTCCACATCCTTTGCTGCATTTGGCATTGTCAGTGTTTGGGATTTTAGCCATTCTAATAGGTGTGCAGCAGTATCTCACTGTAGTTTCAATTTACAATTTTGGCTTTACTGGTAAATTCTACCAAACATTTAAGGAAGAATACCAATCCTGCATGTCTGCGTGGCTCAGCTGGTTAAGCAGCTGCCTTAAGCTCAGGTCATGATCCCAGGGTCCTGGGATCTAGTCCTACATTGGGCTCCCTGCTCAGTGGGGATTCTGCTTCTCTCTTCCCTCTGCCTGCTGATCTGCCTGCTTGTGCTCTCACTCTCTATTAAATAAATAAATAAATCTTAAAAAAAAGAAAGAATACCAATCCTTCTAAAACTCTTCCAAAAAATTAAAGAGGAGAGAAGATTCCCAAACTCATTTGTAAAGGATTTGTTACCCTAATAACAAAAGGACACTACAAGGAAAGAAAATTACAGTATCCCTGATGAATATAGATGCAAAACTCTTCAATAAAGTACTAGAAAACAAAATTCAACAGCACATTAAAAGGATTGCATAACATGATTAATTCAGTCTTATTCCTGGGATACAAAGATGTTTCTACCTATGCAAATCAATAAAAGTGATATGCCACATTACCAAGATGAAGGATAAAAATCACATTATCTTCTCAATAGATGCAGAAAAAGCATTTGACAAAATTCAACATCCTTTCATGATAAAAGCTCTCAACACTTTAGGTAAAGAAGGAATGTACCTCAACAAAATAAAACCATATGTTACACAGAACATCATACACAGGTGAAAGCTGAAATCTTTTCCTCTACCATCAGGAATAAAACAAGGGCGCCTACTTTCACCCATTCTATTCAACATAGTTCTAGAAATTCTAGCCAGAGCAGTTAGGCAAGAGAGAGAGGGGAAAAGCCAACCAAATCCTCAAAGAAGAAGCAAAATTATCCTTATTTGCAAATGACATTATTTTATAGAGAAAATTCCAAAAGATTCTACAAAAAAACTATCAAAACTAATAAATGAACTCAAAAAAGTTGCAGGGTACAAAATCAACATACAAAATTCACCTGTGTTTCTATATACTAAAAATAAACTATCTAAAAATACCTTAAGAAAACAACCTCATTTACAGTAGCATCAAAAAGAATAAAATACTTAGGAGTAAATTTAACCAGGAAGTTAAAGATCTATACTCAGAAAACTATAAAACATTGATGAAACAAATTAAGGAAGACTCAAATAAGTGGAAATATATTTGGTGTTCATGGATTAGAAGAATTAATATTGCTATAATGTTCATTTTACCCAAAGCAATCCACAGATTTGGTGCAATCCCTATTAAAATTCCAACGGCATGTTTCACAGAAATAGAAAAAAAAATAATCCCCAAATTTTTATAGAACCACAAAGGTTCCTAAGTAGCTAAAGCAATGTTGACCAAGAATAACAAAGCTGGATGCCTCACACTTACTGACTGAAAACTGACTACAAAGCTATAGTTACCAAAACCATATGGTACTGGCATAAAAACGGATATATAGACCAATGAAACAGAATGAAAAGCCCAGAAGTAAACACATACATATATGGCCAACTAATATTTGACAGGGGAGCCAAGAATACTCAATAGGAAGAGGATAGTATCTTCAATAAATGGTGCCAAAAAAATTGATATCCACATACAAAAGAATGAAATTAGACCCTTACATCATACACAAAAATAAAGTCAAAATGTTTTTAAAATTTAAATATAAAACCTGAAATCATAAAACTCCTAGCAGAAAACATAGGGGGTAAGCTCCTTGACATTGGTCTTGACAATGACTTTTTTTTTTTGCACTTGACAACAAATGCATAAGCAACAAAAGCAAAAATAAACAGGTTGGAGTGCATTGAACTAAAATGTTTCTGAATATCAAAGGAAAAAAATTAGAAAATAAAAAGGCAAATTATGGAATTGGAGAAAATATTTGCTAATCATATCTGATAAGGGATTAATATCCAAAATATATAATGAACTCATATAACTCAATAGCCAAAAAAACATAACCATTTAAAAATGAACAAAAGACCTGAATATACATTTTTTCAAAGAAGACATACAAATAGGCATAGGTAAATGAAAAAGTACTCAACATCACTAATCTTCAGGGAAATGCAGATGAAAACCACAATGAGATATCACCTCACACCTGTTAGAATGGATATTAACAAAACCTCAAAAGATAAGTATTGGTGAGGAGATGGAAAATGCATGGTTGGTGGGAATATAAATTGGCTCAGCCATTATGGAACACAGTATTGAGGTTCCTTGAAAAATTAAAAATAGGACTACTATATGATCCAGCAATCCTCGGTATAAATTTGAAAGAAATGAAATCACTATCTCAAAGGACTATCTGCACTTCCATCTTTATTGTATCATTATTCACAGTAGCCAGGATGTGGAAAAAACCTAAGTGGCCATCAAGAGATAAATGGACTTAAAATGTGGATACATGCATAAAATAGAATATTATTCAGTCTTTAAAAAGAAAAAAATCCTGCACTTGGAACAACATAGATGAACCTGGAGGACATTATGCTAAGTGAAATAGGTCAGACACAGAAAGATATTCCATAATCTCACTTATATTTGAAATCTAGAAGGGAGATTGCTGATCATATAGTACTCCTATCTTTGATTTTTCAAGAAACCTCCATACTGGGATCAGACTATCTAGTTCATATCAGCTTTATTATTAACTTCCAGTGGGATGACGGGAAATTCTGACCATCTCTGTGTCTCAGTTCCCTCATTCAAAAAATAAGCTTAGTAATACTTCCAAATGGTCCTCATCTGTTTTCCTAGAGCCCCCTGCACTTGCTGTTTATTTTCTAGGTGAAAGGCATAGATGTTGTTAAGGATTACACTGAAAGAATCAAGAATGTGAACACAAAGGTAAGTGAAATTGTCAAATACAGATGAGCTCCTTCACACATACAAGGAGATGAGATAGTTTTCTTGGGTATTCTGTTTCTTCTTTGGCCACTCATCCCCAGTCCATCCCAGTATGCAGCTTCCTCCTTTGTGTCTCTCCTTTACATGCTCATGATATCCCTAAAAGACTGCTAATTCTTCATGGTAAACCCTTTCATGTAATTTGTCTGTTTGCCTACCACAGTAGAACTTGACATGCTTAAGGAGAAGGATCAAGTTATACTGGCTTTTACCCATCCAGCATCCAGAATTCTTCCTGAAACTTAGCTCAGAAGAAAATTAAAAATAAATCTAATGAAAAATTTTAAAACTAAGGAAATTACTGGAAAATGAATTTAGAAATAATATAGATATAACAAATCCAATTCTTTTCTGCTGTGTTAAATACTTCAAATATGTTCTTGAATTCACTCCCCCCTACACTTGAAAGAGAGTGTATTCTTACCCTTTTTTCATAGAAGATTACTGGGACCCAGAGAACTGCAGAATCATGTCTATGGTCCCATTACGTGTAACAAAATGAGCAAAGATATAGGCAATCTCTAAGTGTCTATGGACAATGTTAAAAAAAAATCTCTTAGGAGAAGGGGCTACAGATACACCTTGCCAACATGTTACCCCAGTAAAGTTATTTTAGGATCAGGGGAAGGGTCTTTTGGACTAATTTTCAACAAGTGGCCAACCGTGGTAGTGCAGACAAAGGGGCAGCCCCAAAAGTTCTTAGAACCTGAGTACTCCCCTGGATCACAGCCCTGGATCATACCCCCACTCTCCACCCAGCACTGCAGGATGACAATTTAGCCAGATTTACACTTATGGCTGAAGATGCCACAGTCAGGATAAGGAAAAGGACTGCCGCTCAACCGCGAAACAGTGGCCCAGGGATCCCTGCTCCCCGTTCTCCCCGCCATCCACCTCCACCTTCACCCTTACTACCCCTCACCAGCTCAGCCACGGGTTCTGGCGCCGGGCGCGCATGGGTGCGTATTAGTCCAAGCCAGGGTCGAAAGCCTGGTTGCGGCAAACAACACTGCTGAAAGAAAGCCAGCAGTCCGGTGAAGCGGGCTGCAAAGAACAGTGCCGTGTACTCGCCCCTAGCGTCCTCCCAGTCCCTCAATGAGACGGACCTGGGCGCGCAGCGTGAGCGCTGGGAGACGTTCAGGAAGCGGCGGGGCCTCAGCTACGAGGGCGCCGCCAAGTTCCTGCTGGACACCTTCGAGTACCCGGGCTTGGTGTATCACACCGGCGGCTGCCACTGCGGCACGGTCCGCTTCGCCGTCTGGGCCCCCGCAGACCTGCGCGTGGTGGATTGCAGCNGGCGGCTGCCACTGCGGCGCGGTCCGCTTCGCCGTCTGGGCCCCCGCAGACCTGCGCGTGGTGGATTGCAGCTGCAGGCTGTGCAGGAAGAAGCAGCACCGACACTTCCTCGTCCCGGCCTCGCGCTTCACTCTCCTGCTGGGCGCGGAGAGCATCGTCACCTATCGATCCCACGCGCACCCGGCGCTGCACAGCTTCTGCAGCAGGTGCGGGGTGCAGAGTTTCCACGCCTCTGTCTCTGACCCAGGCGTCGCCCCGCGCTGCCTGGACGAGGGAACATTTTCCTGGAGGTAAAGCCCACAAACACGTGAAGGCCCCCTTACTGTCCTAGCAGTACACGCTCAGCTTTAAGCAATTAAGCAAGTTTACCATTTAAATGTTCTATGTTTATGGCTCTAGAGGCATGTGCTCCAATAAGCAAATCGTGGTTGTTGAAATCTGTTTTTCAGGGTGGTGGCTTGCCCTGCCACCTCAGTTATCCAAAGGGTTAAAAAAATAAAAGCTGATTCAGTTTGTACAGGGTCTTCTTGTTACAAGAAAGGAGGTGATGATTTCCAATCTTTTCACACAAGGGCGCTGAAACACCAAGTCCTCATTTGTGGTCATTTTTGCAGTATGCTAAAATGAGTATAAGGCTCTGAATTAGAAATATCATGGCAGGGGCGCCTGGGTGGTTCAGTGGTTAAGCCTCTGCCTTTAGCTCAGGTCCTTTGATCCCAGGGTCCTGCAATCCAACCCTGAGTCATGCTCCCCGCTCAATGGGGGGAGCCTGCTTCTGCCCCTCCCCGGCTCCTGCGCAGGGCCTCTTTCTCTCTCAAATAAATGAATAAAATCTTAGGGGGAAAAAAAGAGAAATATCATGGTAAATTTCAGAGAAACAGAAAAGATTAAAGTCTCAGAGCCAGAGCAGGCATATGTAGGGTGTGCAGCTGCGGGGGTGGGG
>LNAC01001263.1:0-96125 GCA_002007465.1 Ailurus styani
ATGATTCACAGGCCTGTACCCCTTGGGCAAAGAATAAAAATAAAATTAAAAAAAAAAAAAAGAAAGTATAGATAAGCTGGACTTCATTAAAATAATAAAATAAAGTCAACTGTGAAAAGAGGAGCCACAGACTTCAAGGAAACACTTTTAAAAGATACATCTGATAAAGAACTGTTATGCAAAATATACAAAGAATTCTTAAACAGTAAGAAAATAAACACTCTACAAAAACTGGGCCAAAGACCTTAACAGATAACCTCTCCAAGGATAAGATATGCATATGATAAGAAGCTCCATACACAATGTCATCAGCGAAATGCACACTAAAACAATGAGATACCACCATGTACTTACTAGCAGGGTCAAATTCTAGATCACTGACAACAGCAAATCCCGGGAAAGATGTGCAACACCAGGAACCCTCATTCATTTTTGGTGAAAATTCAAAATGGCAAAGCTACTTTGGAAGGCAATTTTGTGGTTTCTTGGAGAACTGCACATATTTTTACCATATGATTCATAAAATGCACTCCCTGCTATTTACCCAAATAACCCAAAGTTATTATGAAATAACTCCTTGTTATTTACCCAAATTTATGTCCACAAAAAATCCTGCACAATGTTTACAGCAGATTTCTTCATAATTGTTCAAACTTGAAAGCAATCAAAAGAATTCTTTTTATTTTATTTAACTTTATTTTGAGGGGGCGGAGGGGCAGAAGGAGAGGGAGAGAATCTTTTTTTTTTTTTAAAGGTTTTATTTATTTATTTGACACAGAGAAAGAGATCAGATCACAAGTAGGCAGAGGCAGGCAGAGAGAGAGGAGGAAGCAGGCTCCCCACTGAGCAGGGAGCCCGATGCGGGCCTCGATCCCAGGACCCTGAGATCATGACCTGAGCCGAAAGCAGAGGCTTTAACCCACTGAGCCACCCAGGCGCCCAAGGGAGAGAATCTTAAGCAAGTTCCACACCCAGCACAGAGCCTAATGGGGCTCCATCTCACAACCCTGAGATAATAACCTGAGCCAAAATTGAGAATTGAAAGCTTGGCCAATTAAGCCACCCAGACACACCACCACCACCCTTTCTAAGACAATTCTTTAGTAGATGAGTGGATAAATAAACAATAGTACATTCAGACAAGGGAATATTATTTAGTGCTAAAAAGAAATGAGCTATCAAGCTATGAAAATATATGGGGGGACCTGAAATGCATTATTACTAAGTAAAAGAAGCCAATCTAAGAAGACTACATACTATATGACTCCAACTATATAAGATCTTGGAAAAGTCAGTAACATCTGGGTGGCTCAGTCGGTTCAGCATCTGACTCTTGATTTAGGCTCAGGTTATCATCTTAGGGTGGTGAGATTGAGCCTTGTGACTGGCTTCAAACTTAGTGGGAAGTCTGCTTGAGATCCTCTCTCTCCCTTTCCCTCTGCCCTTTCCCCCTGCTCTCTCCCTAAAATAAATAAATAAATCTAAAAAAAAAAGATTTTGGAATAGGCAAAATTGTGGAGCTAATAAAACAATCAGGGGCTATGAGTTGAGGTGTAGGAGGGATGAATAGGCAGAACGCAGGAGACGTTTAGAGCAGTGATAATGCTACGCATGATACCATAATGATAGATACATAGTGATTACTCATTTGTTCAAACCCACACAATGTACAACACCGAGTGAACAATACTGCAAACTATGGCCTTTGAGTGATTATGATGTGTCAGTGTAGATTCATCAGTTTTAACAAATATGCCCTCTGTTGAGTGATGTTCATACTGGTGGAGGTTATGCATATAAAGGTTCAGAGGTATATGGGATATCTCTGTACCTTCCCCTCAGCTTTGCTGGCAATTTAACATTTTTCTAAAAAAGTTTTAATAATACTTAGAATAACATCATATTTTATGTAGACTGAATATATCTCTACTAAAATCAGCTCTCACCACTTCTAGTCAACATTGTACTTGAAATTTGTGTCAGGATTCCAGTTTGAAAAGGAAGAAAACAATATTTGCAGATGACACAATCTTTTATATAGAAATAGCCAAGGAATTCACATGCAAAGAAAACCTCCAAACAAACACTGTTAGAACTAATAAATAAGTCCAGCACACAAGTCCAGCAGAATGTGTGATCAATATGCAATAATCAATTGTATTTCTGGACACCTCCAACAATGACAAGAGTTGAGTAATTGCAACCTCCATTCACTATTGATGGGGAAGTAAACTGGTGCAGCCACTTTGGAAAATAGTTTGACAATTCTTCACGGTGTTAAATACAACTACTATATAGCCTACAATTTCACTTGTAGGTATATGTTCAAGAGAAATGAAACATATCCCCTCAAATCTTTTCACACAAATATTCATAGCAGCATTATTCATAGTAACCAAAAAGTGGGACAAAAACAAATATTCATCAAATAATCAAAATGTGGCATAAACACCATTTATTATATGATTCTACTAATTACTAATTAATATGAAATGTTTAGAGCAGGCAAGTCCATAGAGATAGAAAGTAGGTAAGAGGACGCCAGGAGCTGAGATTATGACAAAATAGATAGTGACTACTAGTAGGATTTATTTTTTTTTTTGAGTGATAAAAATGTTCTAAATTTAGATAGTGTTTATGGTTGTATATCTATGGATATATTAAAATTCAATTTGTATACTTTAAGAGGTGAATTTCATGTTATGTGATTATATCTGTTTTTATAACATGCTATCATTAATTGTCTTCTATTCCTTAGTATTTTCTAAATCCTCTTCAGAAAATCTCCTGTTCTGTAACTTGAATAACTATTTTTTTCATTTTTATTTTTGTTTTATATCTATGCTGAATCTATTGGCTTAATCCCACTTTTTAATTTATTTCTTCTTTATTTATTTAGAATTATTTGGCTATAATTTGCCCTGTTCTCCTTTATTTACTACATAGAAATTATAACACATTATGAAAGTCTACCTTCAAAATTGCCCTCAATTCTCCTGATACACTCTCATATATTCCCTTCCTACATTACATCAAGATTTTTCACTGTAACCAACAGAAGATGGCAGAAGTAATGGTATGTTATTTCCAACATTAAGTCATAAAAGATACTGTGGCTTCCATATATGCCACTACTTCCTTCTTGGATTACACATTCTGGTAAAAGCCATTTACCACGTCCCCACAAGGTGAGGAACTGAAGGCTCCAACCACATAACCACATGAGTAAGACTGGAAGTGGATCATCCAGCTTTTGTCAAGCTTTCAGCAGAATGCAGTAATGAAGGCTACTGTCAACAGCTCATCAGTGATCTGGAAACAGATTATCCTTCAGCTGATTGCAGCCCTAGCTGACAGCTTGACTGCAAACTCACGATAGACCCTAAGTCAGTTAAACCTCTCCTATTTTTGTGACACTCAGAAAGTGTGAGGTAAAAGTTTGTTTTGTGGATAGTTTTTAAGGCACTTTTTTAATGCAACAATAGATAACTAATACATATGCTAAAATACCTAGTCCCTTCAGCTTATACATGTGACTAATAATTTATGCCTTATTTTTTCCATTAATGTTTTCATTGATCTGAACATGGTGAATATGAATTTTATTTAATAATAATATTCTCTACAACATTTACTCTTAAACTTTAAAGGAAGATAACATAGTCTCTGTTCCATTGTAGATTAGTAGATTATATATTTTCTGATATATCAACATACCACTTTGATCAACATATGCATTGATCTGTGTGTGTGTGTGTTTGTGTAAGAGGCAGATAAAATTCTTGACTGCATTTAATGGAAAGAATGATTGTTTTTAGTCACAGAATAAATCCTTAGACAATCTTTATGTAATCAGTTTACATGCCAAGATATAGAGGAAAAAGAAAAGAAAAAAGAAAGACTTTAGTCAAAGTTAAAACTCTTTAAATTATTCATTTACAACTCATCTAAATTTTACCACAACCAAAATATCCTAGATTACCTTAGAGGAAGATAAGAGCTAGTTAAGCATTTAATGAAGATAAAAATAGATTTGTCCTACAAAATTAGTGAGATGGTGATGGAACTAAGAAACTATAGTTGCTGTTTTAATTAGCTTTTTAAATACTCAAATGACACAGATCTATTAAGGTAGGTATCACAAAGGCCCAGTATTATTACCCTAGCTTAATGAATTTAATGACAGAGCTCATCCCAAATTTAACTCTCCTGTTGTTTTTCATTTAATTTTTTTTATTTTCAAGCCTTAAGAGGCAGTATTTTCAATATTAAACTGTTTTTGTTTTTTTAGTGTAGAGATCTGAAATAAATTCAATAATCCAAAAAATATATGTATGTTAATGACATCTATGAATCTACATATCCTGTGCTAATTTTGAATAGTTTTGCTCAAAGTGAAAATGCCAGTTGTGTAATTGTCAAAAGTGTAAATTGGGTGTTTTCAGTTAGGAATATGGTGGGATGTGGTTGACATCTTTTTCCCCTTCATTTTGCATGGCTAATCAAACACCTACCCAATAGGTTTAAACTTTGGAATGGTTCTTCTCTTCATTATTATCATAATCTCTCTGGTATTGTTCCTTATCTGAATAACTTCTATGGTTTTGTAAATGATTTCCTTCCCTCAGTCTTGCACTCAAAGATTGCTCATTTATTTTCAGAGATGTAGTTTCAAATCTCCACTCCATTACTATTATGTTATCTGTTACTATTATGTTATCTACAGCAACCAATTTCTGCTTCAATATCCCCCCAATAGGGTTAATAATAGTATCTACTTCATGGGGAATATTTGTGCTCAAACATGATGTAATCATCCAGTATTATTATTACTGCAATATTGCTTTTAATTACAAATTCGATTATGTCACTGTTTTTAAATCCTTCAGATTATGGTCTCTTGGGTAAAGTCAAAATTATTTAATATAATATGTAAAGGCTTCCTTGGTCTGGCCACTGTATTATTTTCAGGTTTATCATTTCATTATCCTAGGCCTGATATTAAATCATTATTCTATTTCTGCAAATACTGTACTTGCTTGGGATTTCACTTAATATCCAGATTAGAAGACATTACAAATTGTTTAATTCTTTCATGTCTGTAAGATTTAGTTCAGTTGTATTCATGCAAAACTTTCTTGAAAGCCCATATGTTTTGACTATTTTATGCCATGTATTAATTCATGTATTCCTACAATAATCTGGATATGGGTTAATTTTTGTATTCATGTCAAATATCTTTCAAATCCCCTTCCAAATTCATGTACATACTGTACACATTGGAACATTGACCTCTGCTCTACCATTTCTAATTGGGTGCAGGTATGAAGAAGGGTAGACAATGAGGTTGGGGTATTCCATGTTTTGTTCCCTTCTTGTAGAGAAACTTTGACATGGATACACCAAAAGAACACATTCTTTTTCTTCCCCCCACCCCAGGTCCTGGTAACCCCTTTGCTTCTGTTTTCAGATCTGAGAATATTGATGATAAAGATATTGTATCTGTGGCCTATTGTACCATTACTGGTAATTCCTTACATCTTTATTTCATTATTCTAAATGGTTACTTTCTTAAAATTTTCTTAAAATCCCACTTTCAGAGTGCCATGTGAAACTTGCTAGGACCTTGACAATATTTAACACAATGTATATCAGTCGGAATAGGTTTGGTTATGCTCCATAACAAATAATCCCCACTATTTCAGTAGCTTTTAAAGACATTTTTTTTTCCTCATGTGGGCTCTACTCCAACTGAGAAAGTTCTATGTTTTTGTTTCTATAGTATTCAAGCCAATAAAAAGAAAATGTGGCAGTAACACAGTAGCATTAAAGCTTCTCCTTAGGGGTAGAAGGAGCAAGATGGTGGAGGAGTAGGAGACTTAAATTTTGTCTGGTCTCAGGAATTCAGCTAGATAGTTATCAAACCATTCTGAACACCTATAAACTCAACAGGAGATTGAAGAAAAGAATAGCAGCAATTCTATGAACAGAAAAATGACCACTTTCTGGAAGGTAGGACGGGTGGAGAAGTGAATCCAAGATGATATACGGGAAGATAGACTGCGGGGGAAGGAGCCTCTGTCAGCTGGCTACTGGCAAGTGATAGAGCTGTAGAACACAAAATCAGAACTTTTAGAAGTCTGCTCTGCAGAGGGACATTGCTTTAGTGGCAAAGCGGTGGGTAGAATCCTCAATGGGACAGTGTGGTCTCAGGACACTTGGGGTCACAAAAAGACTGGGGGTGCCTGAGTGTGGCAGAATTCCCAGGTATCAGAACGGGGAAGCTGGCTGCAAAGACAGAGCAGAGGAATAGGCTCTCAGCTCAGGGTTGCCATAAACTATGATCTTCTAGCAGGGACCCAACCAGTGGCAGATCCAGGGAGACCCCTCCCTCCTTTCTCCACCAGGAGGAGCAGTGCGGGAGTGCACTGGAGGAATCTGCTGGGTTTGGACACTCCAAATGGGGCCATGTCCCAGAGATAGAAACACTAGGTCATAGGCCGAGTTAGCACTGAGTGCGGCTGGAGACCAGGGAGACAGAGTGATTGACTGCTTTTCTCTGAGGGCTCACTGAAGGGGTGGCTCTGAGCTCTCAGTTCCTCTGGGGCCAGAGACTGGGAGGCCACTATTTTCATTCTTGTCCTCCAAAGCTGTATGGAACGATTTCAGAAAACAAAAGCTACCAAGAGTGCACCCGAGCAGATTACTTAGTGTGCTCCCTGGCAAGGGCAGTGCAATTCCGCCTTGGGCAAAGACATTTGAGAATCACTACAACAGGCCCCTCCCCCAGAAGATCAGCAAGAACATCAAGCCAAGATGAAGTTTACCGATCAAGGAGAACTGCAAAACTCCAGCACTAGGGGAATACAGCACATAGAATTCATAGCTTTTTTCCCATGATTCTTTAGTCTTTCAAAGTTAAATTTTTCTAATTTTCTTTATTTTTTCTTTTTCTATTTTTAAAAATTTTTTCTCTTTCCTATTTTAACCAACATCTTTCAATATCTTTTAAAAATCTTTTTTAATATTCATTTTTATAGTTGTATTCTATCCCTTCATTGTATTTAAACATATATATATGTGTGTGTGTGTGTGTGTGTGTGTGTGTGTGTGTGTATGTCTTTCTTTAAAATTGAGGGATACAGTTCCCTCTAACAGATGAAAATATACCCTAAATCTAGTACATGATTTTGTTCTAGTCTCCCTCCTGACCACATTCTTTTTCTTCTTAAAAAAATTTTTTTATTCCTTTTTTTAAACCAACTTATTATCTTATCAATTCCTTTCTTAAAATCTTTTTAAATTTTTCATTTTCACAGTCATATTCCAATCCTTCATCGTATTTACCCTTATTTTGCATATATATGCTTTCTTTTTTTAAAATTTTGGGAGGCAGTTTAACAGACCAAAATACACCCAAAATCAGGTGTGTGGCTCTGTTCTATTCACCAGCCTGATCATATATATATATTTCCCCCTGGTTTTGGGTCTCTTCTGATTTGTTTAGTGTATATTTTTCTGAGGTTGTTGTTATCCTTTTAGCACTTTGTTCTCTCATTCATCTATTCTTTGCTAGACCAAATGACAAAATGATAAAACTTACATAAAAAAAAAAAAAGAACAAGAGGGAGTCCCAACTTCTAGGGACCTAGTCAATATGGACATTAGTAAAACGTTAGAACTGAGTTCAGAATGACAATTATAAAGATGCTAGCTGGGCTTGAAAAAAGCATAGATGATGAATCCCTTTATGAGAAATAAAAGAACTAAAATGTAACCAAGTTGAAATCAAGAAAGCTATTAATGAGGTGCAATAAAAAATGGAGTTCTAACTGCTTTGATAAATGAGGTAGAAGAGATAATTAGTGATATAGAAGAAGAAGTGATGGAGAATAAAGAAGTTTAGAAAGAGAAGAACAACTACTGGATCACAAGGGGAGAATTCAAGAGATAAATGTTACCATAAGACAAAGCAATATTAGAATTGGGATCAGAGAAAAAGAAGAAACAGAGGGGCAGAAGGTATAATGGAGGAAATTATAGCAAAGAACTTCCCTAATTTGGGGAAGGAAACAAGCATCAAAATACAGGGGGCACAGAGCACACCCCCCCTCAAAATCAATAAAAGTAGGTCAACACTCTGTCATCTAATAGTAAAACTTACAAGTCTCAGTGACAAAGACAAAATCCTGAAAGCAGCCTGGGATAAGAGGTCTGTAACCTACAATGGTAGAAATATTAGAATGGCAGCAGATCTATCCACAGAGACCTGGCAGGCTAGAAAGGACTGACATGATATATTCAGAGCACTAAATGTGAAAAATATACAGCCAAGAACACTATATCCAGTTAGACTGTCACTGAAAATAGAAGGAGAGATAAAAAGCTTCCAGGACAAACAAAAACTAAAAGAATTTGCAAACACCAAATCAACCCAAATATTGAAAAGGGTCCTCTAAGAAAAGAGAAAGTCTAAAAGTAACAGACCAGAAAGGAACAGAGACAATATACAGTAACGGTCATCTTACAGGCAATACAATGGTACTAAATTCTTATCTTTCAATAGTTACCCGAATGTAAATGGACGAAATGCCCCAATCAAAAGACACAGGGTATCAAAATGGACAAAACAAAAACAAAAACAAGACCCATCAATATGCTGTCTGTGAGAAACTCATTTTAGACCCAAAGACACCTCCAGATTTAAAGTGAGGGGGTGGAAAACAATTTACCATGCTAATGGACAATGAAAATAAAGCTAGGGTGGCAATCCTTATATCAGATAAATTAGATTTTAAGCCAAAGGCTATAATAAGAGATGAGGAAGGACACTATAGCATATTTAAAGGGTCTGTCCAACAAGAAGATCTAACAATTTTAAATATCTATGCCCCTAACATGGGAGCAGCCAATTATATAAACCAATTAATAACAAAATCAAAGAAATACATCAGCAATAATACAATAGTAGTAGGAGACTTTAACACCCACCTCACTGAAATGGACAGATCATCTAAGCGAAAGATTAACAAGGAAATAAAGGCTTTAAATGACGCAGTGGAGCAGATGGACATTTCAGATATATTTAGAACATTCCATCCCAAAGCAACAGAATACACATTCTTCTCTAGTGTACATGGAACATTCTCCATAATAGATCATATCCTGGGTCACAAATCAGGTCTCAACCAGTAGCAAAAGATTGGGATCATTCCCTGCATATTTTCAGACCACAATGCTTTGAAATTAGAACTCAACCACAAGAGGAGATTTGGAAAGAACTCAAATACATGGAGGCTAAAAAGCATCCTAGTACAGAATGAATGGGTCAACCAGGAAATTAAAGAAGAATTTAAAAAATTCATGGAAACAAATGAAAATGAAAACACAACTGTTCAAAATCGTTGGGACACAGCAAAGTGGTCCTGAGAGGAAAGTACATAGCAATACAAGTCTTTCTCAAGAAACAAGAAAGGTCTCAAGTATACAACTTAACCCTACACCTAAAGGAGCTGGAGAAAGAACAGCAAAGAAAGCCTAAACCCAGCAGAAGAAGAGAAATAATAAAGATCAGAGCAGAAATCAATGAAATAGAAACCAAAAGAATAGTAGAAAACATCAATGAAACTAGGAGCTGATTCCTTGAAAGAATACGATTGATAAACCCCTCGCAAAATTGATCAAAAAGAAAAAAGAAAGGACCCAAATTAAAAAAATCATGAATGAAAGATTACNCCCAGCAGAAGAAGAGAAATCATAAAGATCAGAGCAGAAATCAATGAAATAGAAACCAAAAGAATAGTAGAAAACATCAATGAAACTAGGAGCTGATTCCTTGAAAGAATACGATTGATAAACCCCTCGCGAAATTGATCAAAAAGTAAAAAGAAAGGACCCAAATTAAAAAAATCATGAATGAAAGAAGATTACAACCAACACCAAAGAAATACAAACAATTACAGGAACATATTATGAGCAACTATATGCCAGCAAATTAGACCATGTGGAAGAAAAGGATGCATTTCTAGAGACATATCAACTACCAAAACTGAACCAGGAAGAAAAAGAAACCATAACCACTAAGGAAATTGAAGCAGTAATAAAAAAATCTCCCAACAAACAAAAGCCCAGGGCCAAATGGCTTCCCAGGAGAATTCTATAANCCATGTGGAAGAAAAGGATGCATTTCTAGAGACATATCAACTACCAAAACTGAACCAGGAAGAAAAAGAAACCATAACCAGTAAGGAAATTGAAGCAGTAATAAAAAATCTCCCAACAAACAAAAGCCCAGGGCCAAATGGCTTCCCAGGAGAATTCTAGAAAATATTTTTAAAGAAGAATTAGCACCTATTCTCCTGAAACTGTTCCAAAAAGAAAAAAAAAAAAAGAAAANTTCCAAAAATTGAAGAGAAGGGAAAACTTCCAAACTCATTTCATGAGGCCAGAATTACCTTGATCCCAAAACCAGACAAAGACCCCATCAAAAAGAATTACAGACCAATATCCCTGATGAACATGGATGCAAAATTTCTCACCAAAATACCAGCCAATAGGATCCAACAGTACATTAAGATGATTATTCACCATGTTCAAGTCGAATTTATTCCTGGGCTGCAAGGTACAAATCAAAGTGATACAATATATTAATCAAAGTATGAACAAGAACCATGTCTCAATAGATGCAGAAAAAGCATTTGACAAAGTACAGCATCCTTTCTTGATCAAAACTCTTCACAGTGTAGGGATAGAGAGTACACACCTCAATATCATCAAAGCCATATATGAAAAACCCACAGCAAATATCATTCTCAATGGGGAAAAACTGAGAACTTTTCCCCTAAGGTCAAGAACACGGCAGTGATGTCCACTATCACCACTGCTATTCAACATAGTACTAGAAGTCAGCAATCAGACAACAAAAAGAAATAAAAGGCATCTGAATTGGCAAAAAGGAAGTCAAACTCTCACTCTTTGCAGATGATGATACTTTAGGTGGAAAACCCAAAACACTCCACTCCAAAACTGCCAGAACTCATACAGGATTTCAGTAACATGTCAGGATATAAAATCAGTGCACAGAAATCAGTTGCATTTCTATACACCAACAAATAGAAGAAAGAGAAATTAAGGAGTTGTTCCCATTTACAATTGCACCCCACACCATAAAATACGTAGGCGTAAGTCTAACCAAAGAGTCAAAGTATCTGTACTCAGAAAACTAGAATACTCATGAAAGAAACTGAGGAAGACATAAAGAAATGGAAAAACATTCCATGCTCATGGATTGGAAGAACAAATATTGTGAAAATGTCTATGCTACCTAGATCAATCTACACATTTAATGCAATCCCTATCAAAATAACATAAACTTTTTTCAAAGAAATGGAACAAGTAATCCTAAAATTTATATAGACCTAGAGAAGACCTGGAATAGCTACAGGAATGTTGAAAAAGAAAACCAAAGCTGGTGGCATCACAATTACAGACTTCAAGCTCTATTACAAAAATGTAATCATCAAGACAGTATGGTACTGGTACAAAAACAGACACATAGATCAATGGAACAGAACAGAGAGCCCGGAAATGGGCCCTCAACTCTATGGTCAATTAACCTTCGACAAACCAGGAAAGAATGTTCAATGGAAAAAAGACAGTCTCTTTAAAAAATGGTATTGGGAAAATTGGACAGCCACATGCAGAACAATGAAAATGGACCATTTTCTTACACCACACACAAAAATAGACTCAAAATGGATGAAAGACCTAAATGTGAGACAGGAATCCATCAAAATCCTGGCAGAGAACACAAGAAGCCACCTCTTCGACCTCAGCTACAGCAACTTCTTGCTAGACACATCTCCAAAGGAAGGGAAACAAAAGGAAAAATGAACTATTAGGACTTCATCAAGATAAAAAGCTTCTGCACAGCAAAGGAAAGAGTCAACAAAACCAAAAGACAAGCGACAGAATGGGAAAAGATATTTACAAATGACATATCAGATAAAGGGCTAGTATCCAAAATCTATAGAGAACTTATCAAACTTAACACCCAAAGAACAAATAATACAATCAAGAAATGGGTAGAACCCATGAACAGACATTTCTGCAAAGAAGACATCCATATGGCCAACAAACACACGAAAAAGTGTTCAACATCACTCACCATCAGGGAAATACAAATCAAAACCACAATGAGATACCACCTCACACCAGTTAGAATGGCTAAAATTAACAAGTCAGGAAACGACAGGTGTTGGTGAGGATGCAGAGAAAGGGGAACCCTCTTAAACTGTTGGTGGGAATGCAAGCTGGTGCAGCCACTCTGGAAAACAGTATGGAGGCTCCTCAAAAAGTTGAAAATAGAGCTATTCTATGACCCAGCAATTGCACTACTGGGTATTTACCCTAAAGATACAAATATAGTGATCTGAAGGGGCACGTGCACCTGAATGTTTATAGCAGCAGTGTCCACAATAGCCAAACTATGGAAAAAACCTAGATATCCATCAACAGATGAATGGATAAAGATGTGAGGTAGAGGGCACCTGGGTGGCTCAGTGGGTTAAAGCCTCTGCCTTTGGCTCAGGTCATGGTCTCAGGGTCCTGGGATTGAGGCCCGCATCGGGTTCTCTGCTCAGCAGGGAGCCTGCTTCCTCCTCTCTCTCTGTCTGCTGCTCTGCCTACTTGTGATATCTCTCTCTGTGTCAAATAAATAAATAAAATCTTAAAAAAAAAGATGTGAGGGAGATAGATATCTATCTATATCTATATCTATATTTGTATCTGTATTTATATCTATATATATATAATTGTGCATTATGTAGCCATCAAAAAAAAAAAAACCCCAAATCTTTCCATTTGCAATGACATGGATGGAACCAGAGGGAATTATGCTAAGCAAAATAAGTCAATCAGAGAAAGATAGCTATCATATGATCTCACTGATTTGAGGAAGTAGAGAAACAAGACAGATGACCATAGGGGAAGGGAGGGAAAAATGAAACAAGATGAAACCAGAGAGGGAGACAAACCATAAGAGACTCTTAATCTCAGGAAACCAACTGAGGGTCACTACAGGGGAGGGGATCTGGAGGGATGGGGTGGCTGGATGATGGACACCGGAGAGGGTATGTGTTATGGAGAGTGCTATGAATTGTGTAAGACTGATGAGTAACAGACCTGTACTTCTGAAACATATAATACACTATATGTTAATAAAAAAATTATTAAAAAAAAAAGCTTCTGCTTAGAAGTAACCTAAATTTCCACTTATATTTTACCAGCTAAAATGAGGCCCTAGAAATATGTACATTCGAGGGAGGAGGAAAGTGGAAATTAGAATATTTGATGAAAGCATTATGACCTCTGTATTTTATATTACAATAACATTTCAATATCTCTCAGGGAAAACGGAAATGCACTTCAAGGAAAGAGTCTCACTTTTCTTCAACTTCATATCTATATGATGTAGCACTGTGTTTAGCAGAAAATTAGATAAATGTTTGTTGAATGAATTAATACAATTGTTTTGCTCTGTACAGACACACACACACACACACACACACACACACATCAGTAATAATAAGTTGATTCGGTTACTTCTGAAGACATTCAAACAATCTATTAAATCGAGATTCAACAGAACACAATAGATTCAAAAAATCTATCTTGTCACTTTCATAATATAAATAACCCAAATTAGTCCCACAAAACTCTATGTTTCAGAGCAGAAAACATTCTCCAGAGATTGTGATTTTCCGTAAGGGAAGCCCAGAATAAGTGTTTAGGAAATCAGCATTCTAAGACCAGTTCAAAAATGAACTACCATGTAGCTTTGGAGAAGTCTTTATATTTGAATGTCTTATTTGTCTCCACTGAAAATTACAGATTTTTTAAAATCTAAAAACACTTCCAGATTTAATTTTGAATTTTGATGTGTAATTACTCATTTTAATGGAAACTAATACTTGGAATCTTATCATTTTGATGACCAAAATGATGGCACTGTATGACTCTTAAGTTCATGGTTTAGATGAGATGCGGATACATTAAATAAGTTCACATTACAATTCATCTCAATCTATACCAGATGCCAGACTTCAAGTAGCACTAGGTCAATACCTCTTTGTTTCTTCAATTCAAGCAATTCAAGCCCCATGTCTGGTAGTCCAAATAATAAAAATAAAATAAAATAATAAAATCAAATACAATATAAAATAAAACCTTTCTAGGTATAAAAAAAAGAAAAAAATAGGTAAATTTTCATGCCACAACATCTCATCCTTAGCAGATCGATAAAACAAAAGTGATGAATTATAGAAAGAAACTGGGAATATTACGAGAGTAATGAAAGCTGCACCAAAATATCAAATTTGACACCCTAAGGAAAATAAAAGATCATTTCCAACAGTTTTTCTAAGGACTTGACATTTGCTATAAATGTTTAGAGCAAGAAGAGCTTGTTGGCTTCTAGAAAGCCTACTGGCATATGTCTGTTTCTTTATTCTGTGTACTCACCCTGACAATGAGAACAATTATTTCAGAAAGCACTTCCATATAACATTTCATACAACAGTAATTAGTTGATGTATAGATCACTAAATAGCATCTTCTGCTGGTTTTTTTTTTTTGTCTCGTTTTTTCAGTGTTATTCCTAGTTATCTCCCTCTGCCTGTTTCATGGTTCTAGTCTTAGCTGTATTCTCTTTTTACACTTCTTTACACTATCTTCCTTTAACTCCACACTATGAAAAAAACCAAAAAACTATATTCAATCTCATTCCTGAACTCCAAACATACACACACTATACCACTGTCTCTCTGAATATCCCACTGACACCTCAAAAAGATATTCATCTTTGTTCTTTTTTTAAATCATGTTATTGTAAAATAAAACAGATACATAAAACCATTCAAAACCATTGCATGGACTACCAAATAATATTACAAGGTGAAAACACCCTATAATGAGAACCTAAGTCAAGCGAGAAATTTGCTATCCACCCTAGAAACTCTTTTACCCTATTTCAATCACAGTGCCCTCCCCTCTTCTACAAATAAACTCTAACCTGACTCTTGAATCAATTAATTCCTTATGATTTTTTATAATCTTATCACCCACGGGTGCATAAATAGACATCGCATGTGGTGGATTTGCACTGCGCCAATTTAGCTAAACTGGAACTATCTTTCCTCATTTTCCATTCTTTTCATAGTTTTGAGTTAGCATTAGCCACAAATTTAGAAAATTTAGAAACTGAAAGTGAATAAGCAACCCAAAGAGGGATGGGACTAGGAAAGGTTTAACACAGTAAGAGTCACTCTTCTTATCAGATTCAGCAACTCTTCTTGAATGAACAATTCTTAGATTGCTATAAACTTTCTTTTTATTTCCAGTTTTTAAAAAAGTTGATTTTTGACAGTTTTGCAAGTGTTCTTATTGCTTTTAGTTAAACATGGATTTTTAGAGGCTTTTACTCTGCCATTCACAAGTTGCCACCTTGGTTTTACCAAAGAAAATTTTCTGTAAATTAGAATGCCTCATCTATCTTACATATTTGTGATATTTGTTTCTGAAAACAGAGGAAAAGTAGTGATAGAATATGGATTGGGAAGAAAGGCAAGATAGGACCTTGAGGAAACATTTCAGTTAACACAGATATATAGGAAAACTAGTAAATAAAGCAAGAGAGATGAAATCAGAGAAGTAGCAGGAAAACCAGGTGATTATGTCATCACAGAATCCACGTGGATAAAAAAAAAATAACATGAAGAAGGGCAATTTTTAAAATGGCCACTGGGTCAAGTAAGATGAATTCTGAAACATTCATTGACTTTTGACCATAAATTCACTGAACATAGTAAGAGATATTCTTGTTGAGTAATGGTAGCAGACGCCATATTGGAGTGGGTTTTTCACTGAGTGTAGATATAAACATGAGTGGGGAGTACAGACAAATCTCTCAAGAAAATCAACTTTAATGGAGAGAGGTGAGAGATGGGACAGCGTCTGAGGTACTAGGTTCAAATGGTTATAGATTTAAAGAAAAAAATTAAGATTTTGAAAGGTAGCCTAGACATCAAGGCCAGATCTCCTGAGACTACATTTCACTCTATTTTTCCCCCTACATATAATATTTGCACACCCCACTTTACTGTATTTTAACTGGGTAGTGGAAAGCATATGATGATTTTATTCATTTATTTATTTTTTTGCTGTTTAATTTTGATGTTCTTTTCTAATTATACATTGATTCTCTTTTAGATGCTACCACATGGAGTATGTATCAGGAATGCAACAAAATTCTATTGGATTTCTTACCACAAATATAGTTAGGCTTTCATTTGACTTGAGCTCCCTAATACACAATACTTAATACTATCTTTGATATTTTTGCCTATGGTCAATAAGCTCATGCCTAGGCACATCTACCTGTTTTAGGCAAGGACCTTCCTAGTGGAAAGTTAAGAAAAGCTTATTAGATGCAGGTAGTTCAATAATTGCTGAGCTCGGGCGCCTGTGTGGCTCAGTGGGTTAAAGCCTCTGCCTTTGGCTCAGGTCATGATCTCAGGGTCCTGGGATCGAGGCCCATATCGGGCTCCCTGCTCGGCAAGGAGCCTGCTTCCCCCTCTCTCTCTGCCTGCCTCTGCCTACTTGTGATCTCTCTCCGTCTGTCAAATAAATAAATATAATCTTTAAAAAAAAAATTGCTGAGCTCCTCATCAGTGCTAACTACAAAGTCTGTAAAGTCCAGACTCCATAGAGAAGAGATTAAAGTTTCATATCTAATCTCTCCTCCTGGTTCTTCATAATTCCTATGTTTTATATTAGAGAATAAATAATTGGACTCTACTAATGTCTAGCTGCATGACTGTCAAATTATTTTACACATTTATATCTCAGTTTTCTCAACTTTAATATGAAAATTATAATTTTAATGTGTTCTTTTTTAAAGTGTGTTCTTGCATAGATCAAATACTGTATAAATATTAAGTATTTTTATAACTACCATTATAATAAAACCTTGTTCATCAAAAGATTTGTAAATTAGTGTTTATTTGTAACTTGCTACTTAAATTTCTTTTATTTTCATAGTCAATATGAGCACAGTATTACCCTGCGAAGTCAGCAAGTACTTTTGAATCTTTTCAAGACACCGAGCATAATAACTGAAACCTATTCTGGAATCAGACTTCATATTTATAAATCTTGGATTTACCACTTAATAATTTTGCCACAAAAATCAAACTACTTATCTTTTCCCTACCTCAAGTTAACATACTTTAAAATAAGAATAATTATATTATATGCCCCAGAGAGTATGAGGATTAGATGAGCATAGATAAAAAGGAATTTATAATATTGTCAATAATAAATTTAGCTTTGATCGCTTGAAAACACTTTGGACAGAAAAGTAAATATTCTGCATAACTAGTTAAACGGTTACTTTAACACAAATAGTATTTTCCCCTTACTCGTATTTTTAACAAGGAGATAGAATTTAGTAAAAATAATACGTTTAGTTGAGAACAATCCTGTAAACTTGACCCATATTAGTAAATACTTGAAATATAACCCATAATCCATGAGCATATGATCAAACTTCAGAATTTTCGAAATGCTATTGAAATTTTCTTTTATTAAATCACTACTGAAAGGAAATGCAATTTTTGTATTTTTGTTTTGTAGGCTAAATTTTTAACAGCTTTATTGAGCTTTATATCCCATACAAACTATTCATTTAAAGTGTATGATTCAATTTTTTCTATTATAGTCACAGAATTTTGAAACCACCACCAATATCAATTTGGAATATTTTCATCCACCCCAAAAAGAAATCTCATACCCTCTGGAAGTTACTTTAATTTTTCCCTAACTTCCCCTCCAGGTCTATGCAACCATTAATCCACTTTTTGTCCCTATAGTTGTAAGTTATTTTATCTTCAACAGTGGGGAATTTAAAAAAAAAAAAAAGAAGAAAGAAAAAGAACAAATCTTTAAACGTGAAAGGGTTAAGTATTGCAAGAACCGGGAAAGAGTGAAATCACACTAAAATCTCTCTTTTGTTCATTTTGAAAAATTATATACATTCTTTTAATAAGGCACCACATTGAATTCAGAAAGGTTGGGGTTAGGATTCTGGGTACATCTGAATAAATTTGGGATAGATTATATCATAACCATATTAAAGAAATAACTTAGCTTTGGCATTGGCATGATTTACCATGTCACATTCTTTTAAAATGCAAATAGAGATGCTTCATTTTCCATGTGGAGAATATTAAGAAAGCAATTGGATTTAGACAAAGAAATGCAAGCACCAGAGCAAGTGACATGAACTCATAATCCATCTGAATATTTCGGAGAGACCACTAAATTGTCTAGAATGTAGTGCTCTACCTTGCTTTACTTTCAGTCTTTTTGAAGGCTATATGTGACAAGACAACTTTGGTTAATTTTATTTAATTTTAAACTGTGCAATACCTTACTCTTGACAGATTTTCTCTGAAGAGTCAGTGACCTCAATATTACATGTGTATATATTTCATTATTACTTGAAAAATTGTCTACACATTTACTTTCTAAGGAATTTAAAAGTAGCCACAACCATTAATGCATTATATAGACATTTGTGTTATGTATTCAAATTATATAATAATGAATTGATAACTGTATTTAATTACCTTATGTTTATGCTGTTACATTATTTTAATACAAAATCTGCACTGATTTATTGAATAGAGCTTTACTAAAGTATGACTGACAAATAAAAATTGTATATATTTAAGGTGGACAACATGATTATATATATATATGTGAAATGATTACTATGACCAAACTAATTAACATACCCATCACCTCAGTTATTATTATTATTATTTTTTGGTGGCAAACACTTAAGATCTACTTTCTTAGCAAATTCTAAGTACACACTACATTATTATTAACTACAGTCACCATGCTGTATACATTAGGTCTCCAGAATTTATTCATTTTATAACTGAAAATTTGTACCTTGGCACCAACATCTCCCCATATTCCCAATGCCCACTAACCAATCTGCTACTCTGTTTCCATGCACTTGACTTTTTTAGATTTCACAGATAAATGGGATCATGCAGTATTTCAATGTCCTCTGGGTTTATTCACGTTTTTGCAAATGACAGGATTTCTTTCTTTTATAAAGCTGATTAATATTTTATACCAATGTATCTATCACATTTAATCACATTTTCTTTATCCTTTATCCTCTGATGGACACTTTGATTGCATCAATAGTGTGACTATTGTAAATAATGCTGCAAATAAACTTGGGAATGCAGATGTCTCAAGATAATGATTTAATTTCCTTTGGATATATACACAGAAGTGGGATTGCTGAATCATACAGTAGTTCCGTTCTTTTAAATTTTTTGAGGAAACTGCATGCTGTCTTCTGCAATGGATATAGCAATTTACATTCTACCAACAGTGCATAAAGTTTCCCCATCTCCATATCCTCACCAACACTTCTGTTTTAACGTTTTAGTAACAGCCATCCTAACAGGCTTTAAGGTATTATCATGATTTCAATTTGCATTTCCCTAATGATTAGTGATGTACATATTTATGTTGCATGTTTTCAAGTTATGTAATATTGCATTGATCATATATTTACCTAAACATCTTAGTATGTATATGCCATTCCATATTCCAATAATACAAAATCCATGCTTTTATAGAACATGATTCATTAGACCATAGCAGTTTCTATCTTATGACTTGCCCCTAAATTAAATAATTAATAATTAAATCAATTAAAATTAAATAATCAAATTATTTAAAATTAATAATTAAATTAAATAATCAAATTATTTAAAATTAATAATTAAATTAAATTAAATTAATTAATTAAATAATTAATTGGTGTTTGTTAGGTGCTAAAAAACAAATATAGCTTCTGAGTATTTGGAAAGGTCTTGTTTTGGTAAAAAAATATTAAAAAATGAAAAAAATCAATAAAATTAATCTTTAAAGACACTGAATACTAACTGATAAAGGAAATCTATTATGGGCAAAACAATTTCTCAGTTTTCCTTATCAAACTAATATGCTGTAAGTACGTTATTTGTGCAAAATGTGACATTTCAATTTCCAGAAGTACAAAACGTAACACTAAAAATTGGGAAGGTAATGTTTTATAATGTTTGATAGTATATAAAGTTTGCTTTTTTTTTCTTTCTAGTGACATTCCCTGGAAGAAGAAGACATTGAAGAGAATGATGACTGAACAATGCAACTTAGAAATGAATGGAAAGGGGTATATGACAATAAACAAGTTCTCAGTTCTGCTCTTATTTATTTATATGACTTTGGCAAAGTCATTAATTTTTATAGAATCTTCCTTTATTTATCTGAAAACTGAGAAGTCGGCACTCCGTGATTTCTAATAACCTGCACTGACATACCAATCTAAATTATTTATAAATAAACACTGATAAAGTCTTTCATTTGATCCTTACTATGACTGACTGAAGTAAGCACAGCAGGATCTACTTTTACCGCTTTGTAGATATGAAATTTGAGCTTATGCCCTTGCATGTTTGTAAGGCAATTACATAGTAAAACCTCGTAAAGAACAAGGTCTGCTAATGCTTGAATTAGTGGTTTCCACTACAATTTCAAGTTACCTTTGATCATTATTATACACTATAACTTGTATATAATTCCTATTTGAGGAACTGGAAAGAGCAAGCAAATTCCTCTTATAACCCAAGTGAGGTGACTCTTACTGAGCTGCTGCTGAATCACTTTTCTACAATATTTGTTAAAATTTACTTGGAAAAAATGTTTCTTCCACAATAGTAATGTGTGGAAAACTCATCAGCTTAGAGATTATCTATTTTCATGTCAACCAAATAATTACAACCTTTATACTTTGTATGACTAATTTAGTCACCCTGGGTATTAGTCTTCATTGAAAATGTCTATTTTCCATTATTTTTTAACCCATGTTTTGATTTTGTTTTCACTGACTTTAAGGGATAAAGGATTATCACATATTTTATAAGCTGAAATCTGTAAAGATCCTGTATTCAAAAATCACATAAAAGGGGAACCCAGGTGGCTCAGTCAGTTAAGCATCAGACTCTTGATTTTAGGTCAGGTCACAATCTCAGGGTGGTGAGATCGAGCTCTGTGTCAGGCTCTGTGCTGGGCATGGAACTTGTTTAATATTCTCTCGCTGCCCCTCTCCCATCCTCTATTTCTCTCTCAAATTAAAAAAAAAGTGATTTAAGAAAAAAACCTATTAAATATTGATACTAGAAGAGCACTGTAATAGGAATCAGAAGTTCAAGATTTTGTCCTTTATTATCCTACAAGCCAGTTTTATGTCTTTGGGTTTCTACTTTTCATTCTGTAAGTATGGCAGTTGGGATACATTTGCTTTTAATATCCCTCCTAGCTCTGTAATTCTATGATATTTGGAAGTCTCTGTGGATATGTATTATACTACTAGCAATTTAAGAATAGCATTTATTCCCTGGGTTTTCATCATTTTTTTAAAAGATTTTATTTATTTATTTGACACAGAGAGAGAGAGATTACAAGTAGGCAGAGAGGCAGGCAGAGAGACAGGGAGAGGAGGAAGCAGGCTCCCTGCTGAGCAGAGAGCCCGATGCGGGCCTCGATCCCAGGACACTGAGATCATGACCTGAGCTGAAAGCAGAGGCTTTAACCCACTGAGCCACCCAGGCGCCCCATTTTTTGTTTTTTAAATATTTATTTATTTATTTATTTTCCTTGAGATTAGGATGAAAAAAAGAGAAGCTCAAAGAAATTAAAGAGGAAGGGATTTTACAAGTAGAATGGATATCAGATAGAAAGTATCCATTATCTTCTTCACAAATCATATTGTTATAACAAAAGAGAACAGTTATTAGATACTCTAATTAGTTAAATAACCTGCATTATTTCATTATTTTCCACATTTTTTCATAGAATTAACAGTTACGAATTCAAAAGGATTATTCCCATTTCTTTTGTTGTTTCCTCACTGTTAACAAGGCAATTATACATTTTTAGCCTCTAAAGATTATTAGAAATCAATTCCCTTTATTATGTCAAGTTAAATGGACAGTATTTTGCCTGACTGAGTTTATTTTAGCTGCTCTGTCCCAGTGTAAAAATATACTCTCCCCCCTTATTTTGCACAAGACTGTTTTCTGAATTTCTGCCTAGGACTCTGATTTTCTTTCTTTTCCTGAAATTTGTCATACTCTTTAAATGTTACTCAGAAGAATGCTGTTAAAGAACAGTTGCATAAGGCTTATCTCCAAGATGATGAAACTAAAATGTTATTAAAGGTATACAGTAGCCCCCCACCCTTATCTATGCTTTCCATTATCTATGATCAAAGGCAGTCCAGAAGCAGATGATCCTTCTCCTGACATATCCTCAGAAGGTCAATAGTAGCCTGATGTTACATACAATGCCTATAATGTTCACCTCACCTCATCTCATCACGCAGGCATTTTATCATCTCCCATCATCACAAGAAGGACGAGGGCAAGTATACCATATTTTGAGAAAGAGAGATCACATTCACACAACTTTTATTACAGCATAATTATAATTACTCTCTCTTTTTTTTTTGTTAAAGATTTTATTTATTTATTTGACACAGAGATCAGATCACAAGTAGGCAGAGAGACAGGCAGAGAGAGGAGGAAGCAGGCTCCTCGCTGAACAGAGACCCCCATGCGGGGCTCCATCCCAGGACCCTGAGATCATGACCTGAGCCGAAGGCAGAGGCTTTAACCCACTGAGCCACCCAGGCGCCCATATAATTACTCTCTTTATTATTAGTTATTGTTAATCTGTTATTGTGCTTAATTTGTAAGTTAGACTTTATCATAGGTTTTCATGCATAAAAAAAATAACAGTATATACAAGGTTCAGTCCTATTGCAGTTTCAGGCATCCACTGGGGGTTGTGGAACACACTGCCTATGCATAAGAGGGAACTACTATATACCATCAATGTTAGTTATTAATAAAAATATATATTTATTCTCAGTCCACACTTTTTTTTGAAAATGAGACCATTTGATAAAAGTTTATAAAAATGCTGATACTCCATTACTTTCATCAAATCAAAACCAGGATCATTTTTACTTTATGTAATGGTGTATGTCAGTCATGAACTCCTATAGACTTCACTAAGAGAGAACGGCTTAAACAGAACATGCAGGCATTTGAAGTTCGAGAGGATTTTATCAGCAGCATTTTTCCTAACTTACTTGTCCTTCTTTTATCATCTCTGATGAAAAGCCACGGTTAAGAATTTAAATTCTTTAATTACACAGTCTGGCTTTGAATCTAGTCTCTGCTATATGCTAGATGTATAACCTGAGTCAAGGTAATTTATCACTCAGTCTGCTCTTCCTCATCTGTAAACAGGGGTATTATCTTATTAGTTTGTGATGAGAGTTAGCTGACAAAAATGCAATGTGAATTGCTCTGCACAATGTGTGAACCAAAGTAAATGCTAAAAATACTAAGATTACTACCATATTATTCATATGTGCTTTTACTGGATAGATTGAGGCAGGTGTCCATATATATCCCCTTTATGCAAAGAATCGTATCATATTCTAGTATTTGAGACTGGCACATTTTTGTCAAGATTCTCGATGTTTAAGAAAAAAAACAGAAGCTAGAATATGAGCAACAGGATATAAATTCTGGTGCTCTCAAAGTTTATCTCCTTTAATTTACTGAAGGGATCCCTAGCTGACTAGCCAGACTATGTAGAATATGCTCAGCTATAAGGAAACCCCTGCTTTGGCAGGAAGCCGATTTTATTTTGGACATTTCTGTTAGCAAGTTCTAATTTGAGCTGAACCTTTACAACAACCAATGGCAGTTCTTCAAATCATCAAATAGCTTCCCCATCTTCCTCTCCTTCCTTATTACATACTTCTGTCTAAATATCATCACTCCCCAGTTGTTTTTTACCTGAAAGAAAATACTTTCATGTAATAAAAACAAAGTTGCCTTTCTTGAATATTATTTAGTTTGCCGATAATACTTTTACATAATGACATACAATAAAATACTCAGAAATGGATCATGGACCCAAAGTGTGGTCCATGACCAGAATCATTAGTACGACCTCCATGATTATTAGAAAGCAGAAACTCAGGTCTTAGCCCAGAGCTACTGAGTCAATAGCACTGTACTACAATATAGATGCCATGTTCTTTCTTATGTCTGTAATATAAACTACCATCCTATTACGACCATCTCTCTATTTAAAAAAATTCATTAATTTTGACTTTGTTTTGATTTTATTATAAATTAGAAACAAGAAACACAGGTCCTCATAAAGCAATTTAAATAAAGAAATGGCTAGTCTCAATATTAATGCTCATGTATTGTCATGAACATAATTTCACCTAGAACACAAAGCTGATCTCCTTCCAGATATAAATGTCTACTATGTCATATATATTTTGTACTACATAATTGCATACTTAGAAAAAAACAGAATGCTTGTATTAAATTTAACTCATATTAGAAAGTAATCAAGTTTTGTTAAGAAGCTTTCCAAAATATGTTTTAGATGATTAAATCATTTTATTAATAAGCAAAATGACTAAAATGATAACTAGAAGTGCTGTTAAAAATATACTATTTTGCTGAGATTAAATATGAGAACTTGATTGAATTCCTTCTTCTGTTTTACAGCTACCTTGGAAATCCAAAATAGTAAGTCCTGTGATAAAAACACAAATACCTCTCTAAGGTATAGATGGCCCAGAAAACACTATACTAATCATAAGATAATTTGATCTGCTTTCTAACTCAATGATTCTTTTAAGATTATTGCTATGTCAGTCAAGAAAGCATTTAGAAGCATAAACCTAAAGCAAGTTTGACTATAATTTTTCTTTTGATTTTAAAAATAAGTATAAATAGAAAAATGTTTGTCAGAAAGCAAGTGGTTAATATAGCCATGGATCTACCTAATTGTTAGACATTACTCAACAGCATTTTGTTATCCTGAATAATAATAAGCTGAAATAATTAAAGATGTGATGAAGCAGCATAATGAAAGAGCTAGATAAATTGTAGGAACTCTGTCAGATTCTTATTATGTAGGTATATACATAGCAATGGATTTTCAGCTGAAAATACACTAGTTTCTGAAATAGATGCAAATAATCACTCCCAAAATATTCTGTAATAGATTAAATTAATTCGTATCATCCTAGATTTAAAAAGGCAAATAAAATTTGACATCTAGTTTCTATTTCTGCACGTAAGTAGCTAGGAAATCATCACTCCATCCTTGACAATATAAAAAGATGAACAGACTAGAAAATCAAAACTCTTTTTGGATCCATAAGAGAAGTAAGGAAACAGGGCAAGTCACTACTCCAAGGTTAGGGAGATAAACAGGTAAATACAGGAAGTCTTACTGGCTTATTGGAGCACAGACTTCAGTTCCAGGGTAGGAAAGCTTGCACTGTGATTGCAAGAGGCTCAGCGTGGAAAACTGTAAGAGTTAAAAATTCCAGGAGAACCCATAGAAGAAATCCCCCATAATTTTGTGATCTTAGTTTCCTGCATCTAGATCATGTTCTCACAGTAAAACAAAATATCCCTTTGTGCAACCTTCTAGGAGAAGATAAAAGGTTTCATTTTGAAATACACCAGAGTATCTTATTCTTTTTAAGACGATCTGCTTTCAGGAGAAACCAGTTGACCAAAGTCTAACCTGCTGGGACATTATCAGAGCCTAGCCGACCTGGAGTAAGGAAAATACTCATTATCAGTCACCTTTTGCCTTCCATCTGGGAGGAAAAAAAAATACCAGTTCTAACCTACACAATCTTTCCATGTGGGAGAATGGAAATATCCAACTGTACCCCACTCTGGCTGTTTTTACAATAAGCATGGAGAAAAAAACCAAACCAAACCAAGAAACACTTGTGAAGTTCACAGTTCAGAAGCATAATCTCAGTAAAAAACTAAGACTTAACTGCAGGAGTTATAGAATGCTTCTCCTTTCTGGCCACATTGCTATTTACATCATTTCCTTTACCCAGTATAACATGTCTGGTTATTGAGGAAAAAAAAAATTACAAGGCATACCAAAAGGCAAACACACAATTTGAAGACCAGAGAAAACATCAGAATCAGACATGGTAGGGATGCTGGAATTATCAAACTGGGAGTTTAAAATAACTGTGATTAAAAGTGAAGGGCTCTACTGGATAAAGCAGATATCACATTAAGACGAGATTAGCCATGTTAGCAGAGAGAAGGAAATCTTAAGAACTAAAATTACATGCTAGAGATAAAAAATAATGTAACATGAATAGACATTTTTCCAAAGAAGATATACAGGTGGCCCACAGACACATGAAAAGATGCTCAACATCACTTATCATCAGGGAAAGAAATACAAATCAAAACTACAATGAGGTATCACCTCACATCTGTCAGAATGGCTAAAATTAACAACATAAGAAACAACAGGTTTGTCTGTATAAATACACAGAAAGGGGGAACCCTCTTACACTACTGGTGGGAATGCAAACTAGTGCAGCCACTCTGGAAAACAGTATGCGGTTTCTTCAAAAAGTTAAAAATAGAACTACCCTAACATCAGCAATTGTACTACTGGGTATTACTAGGTATTTTACTTAGCCATAAAAAAGAATGAAATCTTGCCATTTGCAACAATGTGGATGGAACTAGAGAGTATTATGCTAAGTGAAATAAATCAGTCAAAGACAAATACCATATGATTTCACTCATATGTGGAATTTAAGAAACAACAAAGGGAAATAGGTGGGAAAAAAATAAAAAAGAGAGAGGCAAACCAAAGAGGTTTAGGTTTACATTTACTGTCATTTCTCTGAATTCCTGAAAGCTACTTACAGGCCGGCATTACTGTCTATGAGCTGTTTTTCATAAAGTGAGTTTATCTGGTCCTAGTAACTTAAGAGCAATTCAAAGAAAACTAGGCTACATCCCAATTAAAAATAAATAAATAAATAAGTAAAACAGCCAAAGTATTAAATGAAGCCGATGTCTATAAAAAGTTGGGTTGAACTTCTAGGGCTCCAAGGTTCTGATAAAGTAAAGGACTCCAAGTAACACTCAGAAATACAAGAAAGGGACAATCTGAGGAAGAACAAGGCTTTCTCTTATTTTGATATAAAGTGGAATGCACTTTGCCTAAGAATTAATCAAATTCATGAACAAACAAACAAAAAAACCAATAACAAGAACGACAATTACACCTTCCTCTAAACTAAGAAGCATTTGGATAAAAAATACACTTGATTTGTGTGCTGGCAGGTACAATCTAGTTTTGGTTATGTTTGAGCTAACAGTAGTTGAGTTTTCTTTTCCTTCTCTTTCTTTTGTCCCTTGCTTCATTCTATGGCTATGAAACAGAGGTCTGGAAATTGTGCAGACTGCTTTTGCAAGTTTATTATTACAGAGACTTAAAAGTCAATTCACTTTTACTATCCTCTATGTTTTCTAACAAACTTTTCTTGAATGTCACAGTGATAGCATACATAATTATAATTAAGACAATATTATTGTACCCTGTTATGAACAAACGTATTTAGGATACAAATATCCTTAACAGCATAAATAGCCTATTTTAAAAGAAAGGCTGTCTAAAGTTGTTTTTCTTTTTAAAAAGGGAATGGCATAATGCTCTTAAGTGATAACATTGCTTTTAAAATATGACTCAGATGATAAAAGACTGATATATACTTAGCTTTTGCGATATATCACTTAGCAACATCGCAAATAAACACTGTGAGGCCAGCAATATCAGTAAACTTACTGATAAATCTGTAGAATTCTATTTTAACGTTTAGATAAAACTTTCACTTATACTTTTCTCCCACTAATTTTGTAAGTCCAATATTTCTGCCAACCTTTGGTTCTTAGTGTCTTGTATTCTATGAGTTATATTTCATGCCTCTCAAATACTAATTTATATCTGGGAAGACCTCAACGATTAGGGAAAAGGAAAATTTAATGACTATTGTTTGAAAGGTGGCTCCTAATAGTATGTGCAGTATTAGCAATTCAGAAGAGGCTCTGAATTAAAACAAAAAAATACACTAAAGGAAGTAGTTGAAGGAAATGGGACATGTTGAGCAGTAAGTGTACCTAAGAGAGGAGAGCTGTCAACCTAAAATGAAAAATAACAATAATTAAAGCAAAATAAGAATTAGTAGCATTTGCAGTGTTTCCATAGCTTGTTCTTGAGGCTGTACTTTGAGAACATAACTACAAGGGATTGATCACTCCTTTGCTTATAGGTATGTAACTTTCTAAATTTCATTACTATGATTATTTATTATGATCTTCTTTGGAAAAGGTCTAAATATTGATAAATATTCAGTTCCTTGGGAGGATAGTATGTATTTTTGTGTATTTCACATAGAAACTCCTAGCTCTTTTTTTTTATTTTTTTAATATTTTTTAAAGATTTTATTTATTCATTTGACACAGAAAGAGAGATTACAAGTAGGCAGAGAGAGAGGAGAGAGGAGGAAGCAGGCTCCCCGCTGAGCAGAGAGCCCGATGTGGGCCTCGATCCCAGGATCCTGGGATCATGACCTGAGCCGAAGGCAGCGGCTTAACCCACTGAGCCACCCAGGCGCCCGAATCTCCTAGCTCTTAAAATGTCCACTATTAAGTATTTTTCTTCAGTACTGATAATGTTTTTATGCTAACTAACCACATAAAGAGTCTGGTCTTTTTTTAGATCAAAAAAATACTTTCTTACATAATGGCCATGTACCACAATTAGAATTATAGTCAAAGATGTAAAACCAAGTGAGGACTATAGGAATATTGGAATACATATGAATATACAGAAATATATAGAAAAATTATTCTATGGTATCCAATAGATACAGGGGACTCAGTAACCAAATAAGCTAAAGTAAGAAAAAATGTATAAAAGCCCAATGGATGAAAATTTTTCTGAATCCATTTGTAAGGGTAAACTAGAGAATATGTATTGTTTTGTGCTTCTGAATAAAGAGTTAGGTAAACAAAAAACCTATAATTATTAGCAGCCAAACTGTTCTACACATAGAATGATGATTGTCTGAATTCTTCTGATTAATTCTCTCAGAGCACGGCCAGTACATCTCTAAGTCTTCTGTTCTTAAGAGTCACAGCAGACTAAGAATAGGCACATCCATTTCCCCAACAGTGTAAAGTGGGCCTTATGACCTCTACTTCCTCCTTCCCTTCTACGATGCTATTAGCAGGTTCTGTGCAACAGCCAAAGGCCCGTTAAAAGGCAGAAATGTGATTTTGATCTTTTTAGTTTCTCACTAAATTACAGAATCAGTTCTCTGGTTGTCAGCTGCTGACAATTTTATAACAGTTTATTTTTCAGTACCTCTCTGAAAAACACCAATTTATGGTTTAAGGTGCTCATTTATATCAAGACAGAATCCTCAGTGGTTAGATGGGTCATTCTTATAAATATTTGGTTTGCAAGTGACCTTCATGCTAGGAATTTTTTTCTTCACAACAAGAGAAAAATTAAATATGCTTGAATACATTTTAAAAATTCTTAATAAAGTCAAATATAGTTTTAAAGAATTCAACTTCTATCCTTAGGGAAGGAGTATATCTCTTAAAAAGTAACTTATCTAAGATCTTAAAAAAATGAAAGCTGTGCAGTTATCTATACTTAAAATATTATAACTTATTTTATATATATTATACATTTGTATATATATTATATATATTTTATTTTCCTTCTTGTTAAAAAGTCTATTTCCAATAATGGTTTGTATATGTATATGTCATATATATATATATACAGACTTCATTTCTTGATATTTAAAGTTTATATATTTTATAATTCTATCACCTGTAGTCTGTTCTCATAATTTTTTTAAAACATATGCCACAGATCTTAATTTGTGTATGAATGATATGATATTCTTTATTAAGACTTATTTTTTGTTAAACTATTAAGTAGGTCCAAGTTGAATATCCCATTCGAATGGATGTATGCAATTATCTTTAAGTTCAATGAGCAGTTACTGCATATCATTTATACTCAGACACTGTTTAAGGTCTTGTCTGTAAAGGGATATTATTTGGTCTCTGAGGGGCATCCAATATAGTGGGTGGGCCAACATTATTCAAATATTTTTAAAGAAAGGGTAAATTCATTAAATTGTGGAAAATGGTATATTGTGTATATACATCTTAGGTGCTTCAGGATAACTGGAAGGAATAATTATTCTAGCCATTATTGTTCAGGAAAGATTTTTGTGGTGAAAATTAGTTGACAGTTAATATAAAAGGCTGATATGGAATTAACCAGATGAAGACAAAATTTTTTTTTCAATCAAAGGATCATTGTGAATAAAAATAAACCTATAAAATAGCATGGCATGTGCTTAGAACTATAGTTTAAAGTGCAGGACATACAGGGGCAAAGGTTGAATTAGAAGCAGTCTGAGGTCACTTCTTCAAAGGCCTTTATGCCAGACAATGAGATTAAACATTTCCCTTTAGTGGCTGCAGAGCAACTGAGAATTTTTAAACGAGGGAATAATACAGTCATATTTTATTTAAGAATGATGAATCTGACTGCAACCTGGAAGATCATTTTAAGAGTGACAAGACTGAATAAAGGGAGATTATTTAAGAATAGATTAGAGATTAAGATGATAGATAAATAGGGGTTGAATTAAGTGGTGACATAAATAAGGATAGAATAGTGAAGTGGATTCAAGCCATATTCGGAAGGAAAATTCTGTAAGACTTGGTAAAAAATCAAGTAAGAGTGAATAAAAAATAGAAATTTTGCCTGATTATTGGGTTTCTGGTGTTCACAACTGGATACATGGTAGCTGCCCAGAATTATGGCAGGGAGGATAGGAATAATGATTTTACAGAAAGGAAGTTAAATTCAGATGTAGACAATAAGAATTTTAAATGACCATGGGACATCAGGCATTTAAATGTAAGTTTTCAGCTCTAGTTTTAGATTGGAGCAAATGCATTCAACTGAATGAGCTTCAAGAATTAAGAGATATTCTCATGCTAAAAAGAAAAAAAATATACTGTCATTGTTAAATTACCTTACATAATTATTTCCCAAAGAAAGTATTTTTTCATTTATCTACATGTTATCTATCAAACGTATATGTTTTCTCTCTATTTTTTTCCTGGCAAGCTGATAGTGGTAAGTCAATGACTATCTATATTAAATTTGATTAATGATTTTTTTTTTAATTTTAAGACGGGAGTTTTTATTTAATTTTTTTCTTAAGTACACTCTACCCCTAAAGTGGGGCTCAAACTCACAACCTCAAGATCAAGAGTTGCATGCTCTATCAGCTGAGCCAGACAGGCATCCCTACTGATGCTTTTCTTTAAGACTTCCCTATCCTTTCCCTTCTTTAGTGTTAATAATTTTTATTGCTGATTTTTAGTGATAAAACTAAATGATCAGACAATCTGAATTCTTACTGGTATCTTCTTCTCTATCATGTTTTGAAATCTTGTTCTAATAAATTAATTATAGTAAATTAACAAGATTTGTCATAAACCAATTGGGTTATTACACTCTAAAAAAGTAGATATGACATAGTTACATTAAGTACTTATATTGACTATAAATTCTCAAGGAATCATTTGATATTATAATATGCTACAGTGATCATTCTGTCATGGATATCTGTCCATGATAATTCTTAATATTGAGTCTCTAAAAAAGGTTAATCATCATTAACAGATGTATTTTTTAACAGCGTATTCCATCCATTCCAATTATAGCCACTGATGGGTGAGTTTAGGGAATTCAAAGATGAGTTTTTATTGAAGAGACAATATAAATAAAGTATGTCTAAAGAACACAGATTCTAAAGCTGGACTACTGGATTCAAATCACCAAATATGCTATTTACTGGTTTTATGATTCATGTAAGTTATTTAACTCTGTGCCCTAGGTTTCTCTATTGCCTCAATTTGGCACATAACATACGCTATGTGAAGATTTCATAAATGCTTAAAGGAGCTTACAATTTGGTATAGAAAATAAAACAACTACAAAATTATTTACAGTTAAAATTAACAAGCTACAAAAAAACTTTACAAATCAAGAAAGATTATTAAATACATAGAAAAATAGTAATTCAAAATTGTGTCATGCTTTCTGCCTCAGCCTAATAGACATGTGGATATAGAATGGATATCAAGACAAAAGATTAAACTTGGTTTTTAATAGTTGCACCTAAACACTGTCAGATTGTGGACAAATCAATCACTATGTTCTTATTTGTAAAGTGGGAATAATATCAGCTCTACTTAATAATTTAATATTTATGCATTTTTATATCAAATGTTGTATATTTATATGTAAACATTATAAAATACGTTTTATTGGTGATAAAATTTATTATATTTTCTCATGTACTTACCAAATTTAAAATGGGTTACTATATAGCTGAATATATCTCTGAACAAAGAGGGATACATAAGGGTTATAAATTACTTTCCCAAGGTTACACTCACTTAAATAGAATATCTGAAAGTCAATCCCTTCTGAATCCACCACATTCAGTGGCTTTCTATGCACTGAGTGTCTAACCCAAATGAGATCTTCATAATAAACTGTTTATAACTATAAACAGATAGATGTGATAGAAGAGGTATAATTATAGGTATACCTTTAAGGATGGATAGGATTTTATCAGAGCAGTTAGATAAATTATTCTGATATAGAAAAGAAGAGGAAATACACAGCAAGGTGTCTCATAAAATATTCCAGGAAAAACAAATTTAGTTTGGCTGAAGGTACCATGGTATTATAAATCTGACTTTCATTAGGAGGGTATAATATAGTATTTGACCTGGAAAACTCATTCATGTCCCACCCTTACCCTTGAAGTTCTGAAGACAAATATATGAACAGAACAATTAAACAAAAAGATAAGTAGAGCAGTAATTTGCTTTTTTTTCCCCCTAAGAAATTGGACACAGACCCAATACAGAACTAGGTAGGCTAAGATGGACTATGTTGAGCCACCCTTAAACCTTCATCCTAATCCCCAAATTAAATCATGTCCTCCAACCCAACACAGAGTTTCACAGGAAAGAGTCATTATGGCATAGTTTGGTTCCCTGCCAGTCTGAGTATGCTTAGCATGTCTTGAGGTAGCTCTCAAGTGAACTGTCTGCCCTACTGTTTTACTTAGCCTATCAAAAGGGGGGGAAAAAAATCTCATGACTTGAACTTTTACATCATTTAAAATTTTTACATGTGAGAAAGTGTGACCAACTCAGTGTTCAAGAAGGATACAAAAATGAGTTACTATCTTGGAGTGATTCAAATAGAAAAAATATTTAAAGATGTGCAATAGATAATAACTTTAAAGGAAAGAGTACAGAGGGAATATGGTGAATAAATAAATTGGGAGGAAGGATAAGGAATACATGGCATATATATATAGGGAGATACATATAAAGAAATAGTTTTAATTCATCTTTGAGGGGATTAGTAACAAGTGATTTGGGGGATGGCCCTAAATCTATTAACCTAGATGTATTTCAGTTCCTCCTTTACCCGTCTACCAAGCCACACACCGTGCTACCAACAACCTGAAGAAAGGTACCTACAGAGAACAATACTGAACAGAGGCCTGCTTTTGCTTATTGTGATAATTTAGTCTTAAAAACCAAGTCAATTGTCTTGTAATTTGGCTTCCACAAACTGAAAGTCTTAATTTGCCCTTGGATGATGACTAAAGGTCTAGTACACCAAAGATTTAAAAAGCAACATTTTTAGCTCCTTTTTAATAAGCCCACATCCTCTTTCCATTCTGACAGTGATAAAGGATCAGTTCGAGAAAAACAAACAGCCTTGGATAAAGCTGACCTTTGTGAGGCCTAGAGAAGCAAGCAGGAGACTAATCTGACCCCTTTCCAGCTCCTAGCCTATACTCTGACAGAAAAGGGCCATTTCTGTAGTTTCAGAACTTTAAACCCCTTTACTTATCATTGTGAACACAAAAGACCAAATAATATTCCATAGCCTGTTGCTGAGCTATTCTTAGAGGAAAAGTAAAGGTTATATGATCTTCGGTTGTCTTTAGCCTAACATTAGGAGAGGTAATTCTGCTTTTATCTAGAAATGTAAACACAACTATTATGCATATGTAAACACAAGTATTTAACTCTCCATCTTTAAAATTCTCATGGAATGGGGTGCCTGGGTGGCTCAGTTGTTAAGCGTCTGCCTTTGGCTCAGGTCATGATCCCAGAATCCTGGGATAGAGCTCCACATCAGGCTCCCTGCTCAGCGGGAAGCCTGATTCTCCTTCTCCCACTCCCCCTGCTTGTGTTCCCTGTCTCGCTGTGTCTCTGTCAAATAAATAAATAAAATCTAAAAATAAATAAATAAAAATTAAAAAAGCAAAATTCTCAGGGCAACATTTGAAGAACATAAATATAGGGTACCATTCTATGTCAAGTCTGAAGAAAAGTAAAGAGGAATCAACAATATTCAGTTGCTGAGAGACTAAGTTTATAGGACACATTTGGAAGAAAGTGCAGGAAAGAGTACTAAATTGTTTTGTTAACAGGGCCTTTTCACTTACCATCCCCTTTGCTTAGAATATTTTCCCTTTTGTCTCTTTGCAAGACTATTTCCTTTGATCCATAAGGACACTGCAGAAATCTTATTAGAAGTTCCTGAAATAATCTTTTTTAGTATCTCCAGGCCCTCAATAACACTTCAAATTTAATAAGACCCTAAATAATCTAAGGCCTTAAATCTAAAGCCAAACTGAGCAACCTAATTACAACAAAGCACTTTGAATTTGGGTACCAAAACTGGATAAAATTGAAAAAAGCAGATATAATTAGGAATATATTTGTAGAGGATTGCTAAATTACTTGAGCCTAGGTAGTCTAGCCCGTGAATGTCTGGCCATGCTTAATGGCCATTAGGATGACTCTAACCAAGATATCTGAAAGACCCAACTGACATCTGTCTAAAACAGCCTTAGATAACAGAGTATTTACTCAGTAGTGCCAAAATTGTTATAAACTCAAGACATTCAGAGAAGTAATTTTTCTTCTGAAGGGACAAATAACAAGCCAGGTTTCTTGAGCATGCCAAGGCTATCAAAATAATTTCAATTCCCTTCACCACTATACCTTGACTAGGGTAATTAGGAACACTAAAAATTTAACTTCTCTTTTTGCTAAGCTTTCTACCCTTTCTTCCTTGAATGATTTTGAAAATAACTGAGGTAACATTAAAATTAACATATCTTACTCATAACTCCTTTGCATGAAGTCTGTTTATAAAGGCTTGGTCATTGGGAGAGGAATGAGGGGGAATACTCTTACTAACTTTATTTCTAGAAATAGATATTTAATCTGTAATGAAAGAAGCTGTCTTGATGACTCCCACTGTAGCTATTATTTAACACCTTATTTTTATAATTCTTTTCACAATTTCATTAGATATCCTTGTTGGTTTGATTACACATGTTTAATTCTTTCTACAACCAGACAGTTGGCTTCTATATTCATGTTTCTTTTGTTCTCTTATATATTCAATTCCTAAAATACTACCTGGAATATTTAGAAGGAGCTAAATATATGCATGGAATGAATGAAGGAAAGAATAAATAATCAATGCCCCCAGAAGAATATACCAATTTGTTTCAGAAACACAAAGGATATTGGCAAAGACTAGCTTTAATATCATTAGATGAGGAGAAATCTCAATTGTATTGGGTCTTAACATGATATTAATTTCTAGCTGCACTTCCTAAAGACAGCATAATATAGAAAGTGACACTACTGTAATTTTTAATGACTATATTCATCCCTCTTAATAAATAGGGTACTGTCCTGGGGCACCTGAGTAACACAGGCAGTTAAATGTCCAACTCTTGGTTTTGGCTCAAGTCATGGTCTCAGGGTCATGAGACTAAGCCCTGGGATGGGCATTGCCTCTGCGCAAAGTAGGTTTTGGTTTCTCTTTCCCTCTCCCTACATCCTCCCATGCTCGTTCTCTCCCTCTCCTTCTCTAAAATAAATCTTTAAAAAAATACATAGGGTACTGTCCTAACATGTTATAACAATATACATGAAAAAGATCATTATGGGCAAAATATTTAAGACTTTAATTTTTAAGCAGGCTGCATCTACCTCAAACTGTGAAAAAAGTATATCAATGGCAACATGCAGACTTTCCCTTCTCATTTTTTTTCTGAGCCAGAAAAATTTGAATAGTAATAATTCAGTCTTTGAAAAGCATCCATGTCAACAATCAATACTGAATAAACACAGCCCTCTCTTAGTAAGTATGAACAAACAGAATGATCACTGGAAAGATATAAGACTTAGAAGCTCTAAATAAAGTAAGTGAACTGATAATACTAAGCAAATATTCCTATGTGGTTTAAACATAATAAAGTTATGGAATAAACAGAAAATATATTTTAATAAGATTTGGAAGGAAATGCAAATACAAACCAGAATATGCACTATGGTGATATTATATATAAGTATCTAAAAGTTCCCCTTCCTTTATTTTTCTGAGAAATTCTTTCTTTCACCCTTCAATTATGAGAAGAGAGAAAAACCTGTTATTATCTTATAAATACTGACACATCCCCAACTCCCACGCTTAGCTCTTNCTCTCTGCTCGGCGGGGAGCCTGCTTCCTACTCTCCCTGTCTCTCTGCCTACTTGTGATCTCTCTCTCTGTCAAATGAATAAATAAAATCTTTAAAAAAAAAAATAAAAAAAAATAAAATAAAAGTTCCCCTTCCTTATTTTTCTGAGAAATTCTTTCTTTCACCCTTCAATTATGAGAAGAGAGAAAAACCTGTTATTACCTTATAAATACTGACACATCCCCAACTCCCACGCTTAGCTCTTTATCCTTGCCTCACTGATAGGTCCTGCTAGTGCTGATGGACAATTTGTTCAAATAGTAAAGACATCACTCTAGAGAACCCAGCCCATAAGGCAGTGTTTACATAACACTGAATTGTAAAAAATAACAGCTGTCTTTTCCAATGGGCAGTGCTACTATATGTAAATTAGCAAGCAAGGTGAATGGCTTTCATTCCTCTTAGGCCTGCACAATTTTATCTAGTGCTGCTGCCCTCTGGCCACAGTTGACTGAACCCATACTGAAACCTGACCAGAGGCAGATTACCAAGAGTCTGGCTTTACTGTATTGGTCTTAGAAACAGAAATGGTGTTTCATTTCAGAGACAAAAAAACAAGACATGAAAAATCAGAAAAAAACACAGCTCTGAAAGATGTTGCATATTTGAAAAATAAATTTGTATAATATGAGGTCATTTTCTATAGGAAAATTATGTAGAGAAAAGTGACTTATGATATAAAAATATCATCTTTCACCCCTGTCTCATTGTCATTTTCATTATCATGATAGGACTCTACGTACCCAATGTAATTCACCAAAATAATTGAAGGTGGTAAAGTGGAGGATATATGATAATATACCAAATTTCCATATTTAAAAAGGGGAGGTGAAAATACAGACTTATTTTCATCAAAGATAATGCCCAATTAAGCACGCACTTTAAATAACCCAATAGATTTCTTAAAGTTTTCACAGACTGATGAAGAAACAAGTTTTAGCAAAAATGAGGTAAATTAGGAATAAAACAGGTGATATAAAACTAAAGCAAACCTTTACTAATAAATAATAAATGACTAGTATTCAACATAACTTTGATAAAATTGAAAATGTCCTTAGAAATAAAAACAGACTAAAACATTAATGGATCAAAATTATAGCACAGGATTTTCCAGCTCTCATCCTCCCTCCAGAAACATAAATTCGAACAACTGCACATAAAAATACCTTCATAGGAGCCAAGGATTCTAGGTGAGGGATTGCAGTACCTGGGAGACGAACAGAAATAACAAAAGTGCACACCGAGGAGGGCAGGAAAGAAAGATTCACACCCCCTCATCCCTCCTGCAAGACCTGGCAGCCCCACGCACTCAGGAGAGGCCAGTGAAGTGATGAGTGCGCGTGGACCCCAAAGCCAGTCGCCCCATTACCAGGCCCAACTCCTACGGCCCTAGGTGGCTCCCAGTGGGCTCGCACCTACCTGGCGCCTGCTCACCTCCCAGCCTCCAGCGGCTCCGGCAGTCATGGTGCATCCTGGACACCTGCTTTCCGGCTCTGTCCGCGCCTTACGGCAACGCAGCACTAACGTTCTCCCCCGCGCTTTACGGCAGGCTTCCTCGACACCAGCCTCTCTTTGGGCTCCGGGGAATCTAGGCCTGGGCTGTTCGAGGTGTCTGCTGGTTCCAGGCAGGTTCCGAGGCAACAAGCTCCCGCACGTGCCTTTTGCAAACACAGGTCTCTCAGTTGCAGCTACCCCAGGCGGCTCCTGCGACTTCAGGTGACTTCCTAAGTTCAGGCTCCCAGGGAGCCCATGAACGCAGGCCCGCAGCTTACCAGGTCACTAACAGGCTCCAACACCCCCAGATGGCTCCTTCATCCTCAGGCAGCTTCCTCAGCACCAGGCTCTCACTGAGTTCCCGGAAGCCCAGTTACTGGGTCCACTTAAGTGCCTGTGGCTCCCTCAGTTCCTGTGGACCCAGAGTCCAGGCTCACCCTATCTGTCCATAATGCTTGGTTGACATCTGTGGGCAGAGAATCCAGGTCCCAGGTCCATCACAGCAGACTCAAGTGCCAGGCCCACCTCAGTGATCGAGGCTCTAGGCGTGCTTCAACATCCCCGGGCATCAGGCCTGTCCCCCTGCAGATCCAGGCATCAGATCCACCTGCCTTAGGACTCCAACAGCAAGTCCAACTGTGGACACCACCAGACTCTAGAGGGGCTGACTGGTGAAGAGCTTTGCCTGCAAAAGCCAGGCTATAAAAACTGGAAGAGGTACCTACATCCTCCAGTGTGCAGACACCAACACAGTGCCACAAGGATCATGATTTTCATGGAAACGTGACACCACTAAAAGAAACTAATAAAACTCTAATGATTGATCCTGAAGAAACAGACATCTATGTATTGCCTGAGGAACTCAGAATAATCCCCTTAAGGAAATGCAATAAACTATCATCCTTTAATTTACTATATTTGCTGATGGTGGACAGAGATTGATGGATTCTACAATGCTGGTTCTGCCAAACTTGCCTGATATTGTCAACAGAACTCCCATTTGACCCTCCAGAGAAGTGAGTCTGCCGCATCTGGAGTATCTTCTATTGTTGGTTTGGAGATTGGGAAATACCAGCCCTGGCTGTTGCCTTCTACTGTGGTATTCTTCCAGTCCTCAGGTATCTCCACAACAAAATGAATTCACCTTCACAGTTCCTTTTATTGTTCTCCTTTGGTTTTCTCTTGTGTTCTTTCCAGGTCTTATAGTTGTATTTAACAGAGGGAAATGAGTCTTAATTATTTTGTCCTGACCAGAAATCCTCAACCACTTCTTTGAGATCTTCCTACTAAAGATTAATATATAAAATTCTACCTCCTTTTGTATATATTTTTGCATACACAGCTAGCAAGAGGAAAAGTAAGAAAATAACAACAAACAAAAAACATGGATTACTGAGAATTAGATGACCAAAAAAAAAAAAAAAGAATCTGATAGTTTTATCTAAAACAAAAACTTTGGGAGATGAATACTGAGATTTGTTTCTAACTCCAGTTTTTAAGCTTGGTGAAATTTAGAACACACGTTTGTTTCTTTTGGGAATGCTGTGTCAATCATTTGTTTTTTTTGAGTGTTCTATGGCTAATATTTCTACAGGAAGAAAGTTTTCTCTCATTAAAGTGTATTTTAGACAAAAATTTTTTAAATGAAGACATTAGTGTCACCAGGACTATCACTTGGATTCATAAATATTTATCCAATAACCATATGGTATAGTTTAAGGACTACAAACTATTTATCATTAAACTGCAATGATATATCAGAGCTTTTAGTTATCTAACTAAGCATGATTACTGAAAGCTCAGTATCACATTTTATTCTCTTTCAGCACCATAGGTACAATATGTCATGGTTTTCAAACGCTCTTAGACTGATATTCAATTGTGTAAAAAGTCCCCATTTACAATGAGATGGACTTATGCTATGCTTTGAGTCATTTCATAAAGCTTCTTTCTGTAAAGATTCTGTTCTATTGAGCCAAAATTCTAAAATTCTTAGAATTTTCCTGGTAGGGGATATATGTCAAATCCATCTCTATTTTTATCACAGTAGTCAAACTGAGCAATAATTGTGTTTCTTATTTGTTGATTCTCCTTACTGTATGTGCTGGAAATTTCTTATATACATTGTAGCGAAGTTAGAGGGGATTCTAAAATATGATATACTTACATAAAAATAGTCAGGGATGTAAGTTGAATAATTCACGTCCTTATGAGGGAGACATAAGCTTGCCCATCGACTTTTGCTATCCGTATGATAGTACTAACCACTTGTAGCAAGTGTAGAACCTGAGAGATCAAATCCTAACAGTGCAACTGGATAATCTCTAAGAAATTCAGACTCACAGAGAGCACTAACTCAACATTGTCAAAACAATTGAATCCAAGTACAGATGTCTGTGCTGTCATCCATTGTATCTATTCTGGGGTTTCTGAGATTATTAATAATTACACTAGCTATTTTCTCAGAAGAGAGGAAAGTATAATAGGGGAAAACAGAACAATGAAGTACATTTTTAAATTAATACTTATGCATGGATAATGTGATGGTGGTCTTCTACAGCAATCCAGTGAGCAGCTGATCTTACATGCCTTAAAGGCTTTTTCCACTGAGAGAGAGAGCAGTTCTGTTTTTGCTCCAACTGCCTTTTTCCTGTGACTTAGCAAAGCAGCAGGGTCACTGAAAGGTCACTGAATATACATTTTATTCAGTGACTTCGAATGGAGATGCTGCTTTGTACAGCTTTTATAAAGTCCAAGCTGTAATTAAAAGTTCTCAAACTTCCTCAACTGTCTTTAGGAAGAGGGGTTCTTTGTGGATCCAATTATAGAATCTATAGCATGCATCATACATTTTGTAGAGCTGACTACTGGTTGAGGCAGTAGCATAACAAAATCAAATTAATTAGCACACATAAACATTTGTAGTAGTGCCTGGCAAATAGTAGGCAATTATAAAAAACTCTTATTTTTAGTGATACCAACCATTTCCTTTTTATCTCAGCCAGGCAAAAATCAACCAGAGAGAATTATCACAACAAAAAGAAAAGCAGTAGCGATAACAGCAACTGAGTAAAATACAGACAAAATATACCCCCAATAAATTTTAGAGTCAAGAATTAAAATCAGTCTCTCTGATCCTAAAGCTCATACATGGAAGCATTTTGCTATTTTGTATGCAGGACATGCTAAACTTACCAATTGCTACTCCCAGAAGTTTGAAGAATTTTGTTTCCAGTTGATCAGTGGCTGTTACATGTTATGGAGTAAGAGAAGAAAATATGGGAATGCAGGAGACTATGTCATGCATCAAGCTGAGAGAGCTAACACTAGCAGCAATTTCTTAAAATACTTCCTCTGCTTTCTGCTCAGAATACAGAGCCACCCAAATCAGTAGAGTTAAAAAACACAAATCTCTGCTACTGAACAGGAGGAGAAAAAAGGAAACTTTACTATGAGAACAATAGTGGCAAGATTGTCTGTCTACCATCATAACTTAATACAAATAATTTTTCATCACTTATTTTTCCCTAATCCTTATACTGATACAAATTTAATTTGTATCACAAATTAAATACACAAATACATCTAAAACAAGTTTTCATATTATCTTCTAAAATCCTGAAATATTTAAAATTGTGATCAATGCTAATATAATAAAAATCATAGTACCAATTATGCAATGTTTTTTTGATTGGAGAGTATCATTTAAATATACAAGAGAAAATTCATTGATAGGTTCATGAAGATCCAAAATAAACTTAAATGTAGCCCATAAACACATGCACACCATGATTTTTCTAAAACTTTTCCACTGTATTTGGTATTGATACCAGTGAAAAGTCATTTATAAGGACATTTGTATGTGTTTAGAAGGATAGCCAAAAGATGCTTATTGTTTCAAACACCGTCAGTGCAGCCATCTGAGAAGAAATTCATTCTGAGCCCTTTCTAAAATGTTAATAAAACTCAGAAATCACTAATATTCACAGCAACACCAGAAATTATTTTGGGCATTCTACTTATCATCAGTGTTACAGAATTTGTTGCCTTGAGATAGTCATTAACTAGAGACCCATGGTTTATCCCAGAAATGGAGAAAACCCTCAGTGTGAAACAAAGTAGAGAGGGATGCACTCTGTCTTTGTGGATTAATTGTTATCAGCAATAGGTTCTATAGCAACCACAGTGTCAGCAATCACAATCTTGAGCTAAGTGCTCTTACACCTCCTTTTCCACCATCAGTTCTTACATTTCATCAGCTTTTCAGAGATGGAAACCTCTAACAAAAATGTGGGAGGACTCTGACACACCCTGGAAATGGAAGTAAAGTGCTATAGGCCAAGGTGGAGACAGGGAAAACCCTAGTAGTACCACATACTGGGAATTGAGATTTTTCACGTCCTCATTCCTGAAGGTCAGGGAACTAGATGGTGAGGATATGAGGAAATCCAACATCAGTCCCAAAGAACTGAAGTGATAGAATGAACATGAGACTTTAGAAATATGACTGAGATATTTGCATATGAACTTGGCCTTAGTCTCTCTAATTATGGTGGAAATACTAGAAACTGAAAAGGAAGTAATATAGTTGCTCTTACTATTGGCAATACGAGGTCCATTCAAATCAAAGTATCAGAGATAAAGAGGGATTTAATTTTCAGCATGATGTGATGGGCCAAGTCAGAGCATATCAATTCAGGACATATCAGAAATTATTGATTATAGGAATAAGAATTTCATTTTAGAAATTGTTTTTGCCATTCTTAATATAAGGAAAAAAATCAATTCGTATGTTGCCAGATTAGACTATCTTAAAGACTAGATGAGATAAAAAGGAAATGAATAATATCATTAAACATAAGTTTCCATTATTGCTTACTATATATCACAGGTATTATTAAAAATACTTATGTTTATTAGTTAATGCTTATTTTGTCAATTGACTTCATTAGCACAAATAAATCTATGGTCTAGGTATTATTCTCTCTTTTTTAAAGATTTTATTTATTTATTTATGAGAGAAAGGGAGAGAGCTCAAGCAGGGGGGCGAGGCAGAGGGAGAGGGAGACGGAGAGTCAGACTCCCATGCACAGACGGAGAGAAGCACCATCACCAAAAAAAAGTTTCTTATCTTCTACCACAGTATTAGCTATGAAGAAATAGAACTCATCAGTTACACAGCTCTTGAAAGATGCTCCTTTTAGCAGTACCTCTCTTCAGGGAAGATTAGACAGTTTGGTCATATATTTCAATGGTATGTTTCCCCATACTACCTGAAAATTTTATTTCCTTTTAGTGCAGTATATAAATTCAGTACTAAATAATATGACATAATACCTTTGGTGGTAAAGTATACTGTCTAGAAATAGCATGTGTCTTTTCAATAATGTATGGGAAACATGTTTCTAGCCATCTAAAAACATTTTTGTTTGTGTTGTGTGGTCAACTTATACATTAGATTTTGTTAGCTCATTAAGAAAACTTCTTTATGGATTATATAAATAGTGAACAAAGCTGAAATAGCTCTTTAACTCAGTTTCCTTGGATATATATAGATATATTTTAGATTTATGCTATTATAATTTATTATCATGATCAAAATACAATGGTATTATAACTCAGTGCCAATCTCTAAAACAATTACTTATTATATAGTTCTTTGAACAGAAAGTAATTTTTAAGTAATGATAAGATTCTCTTTTATGCCTTTAGAATGTGTGACTCAGATAAAGTTATACTAGTTTTTTCAAATACATTCAGATTTAAAATAAATGAAACAGAAATTAATATTAACAACATTTTCTATTAGTATCAGCCAATATGATTGTATGGGATAATGTTCAGTAGCAACAGGTTTTTCATAACATCTGATGATAATTCATTTCTTTGAAATATTTCTTTAAAATAGTCCATTATAATCACTTGGGTTATTAATAATTCTTTATTTTTATGATCTCTGAGTTTGAGGAGTGTATTGTATCATCTTCATTTGTAAATTATCTTATGTGTCCCATCCAGCTGTTTCATTCATAGAATGAGCTGAGAGCTAGGAATCTTAGTTTCTTATCCAAGAGTAAGATTGTCGTGATAGATAGATAGAAGATAGATAGATAGATAGATAGATAGATAGATAGATAGATAGATAATAGATTGATTTTATATCTATCATCATCATTTTTTAAATACAAAATACTACTGATTTGTCATGCTAGAATATAAGCATTTAGTTTTTTAATCATTATTTTAAATATTCTAACTAGTGAACTATTTCACATTAATGCTGAAAGGATTATATTTGTTTTCTTGGTTTTATGAGAGACCTCATTAAGGGGAAACCTTGGGTTGATGTTTTTTACTAGTTCTATTAAGCTAAAGATAGAAACTAACAGAGTATGTCAGACATTGCTGTCCTTCCTGGTATTTTAGAAAATTTGCCATATTGTTTATGGAAGTAGCCAAGAAAGAGACAATAGAAGACAGTAATTCATCAGTAAGTCTCCATGCTTTGGGGAATGTTCTTTTAAAGTGTTTTTGTTTACTGGATGTTTTCTACAAAAGTTTTAATTAGTTTTTGGTATAAAACCTACTGTAAAAAAGTTTTAGAGGCTTTAGAAAAACAAAGGAAAAAAGAGAACAAGAGAAAGAAAGGCGGAAAAACAGATAGGTCAGCTACTTAGTTCTCTTCACACTGTTTCCTGAATACACATGAGATAAAAAGAGTCATTTACTGTCCTGTGATTTTCACTCTCCTAGAGTTTGAAAACTCTTTTCCAATTTTAGCAATTTTATCACTTATATGTGTCCATTAAGTTTGCTCGAACGTTCTAGATAATGATAACAAAATACTACTTTTAGACTCAATGTGAAAAATTCTAGTAAGTCCAGGTGTATTTAAAAAATAATTTTATGATAATCCCGTCTTTACCACTTACCTCAGCTAGAAGAAATTCCAGCTGGGTTAATGCAGGCAGCTCCTGATCTGCCCTGCTCATGGCAAGAACTCAGTGGACCACCAGCTTTCACCCAGGGTTAGTCACAGTGTCACATTGAGTACTTTGGTTAGTGAGTCGTGTACTTTCCAGACAAAAAAAGTGGCAGTAAAGTCTTCGCTCCTTTTTGTTTACTCATATAAGGCTTTTGTGTTTGTTTTATTATCTCATACTTGAATTTGTTGCTAGCAAAATATATTTCCATTTTTATTTCTTATTTGCTTTACTGTGTGATCTCAATATAATACCTAGTTTTCTCACTGTTCTTCACATTCAGGTTGCTGAATTATCATGGTATACTTTAAAAAGTGGTTGCAGTGGGGCATCTGGGTGGCTCAGTGGGTTAAAGCCTCTGCCTTCGGCTTGGGTCATGATCTCAGGGTCCTGGGATCGAGCCCTGCATCAGGCTCCCTGCTGATCAGGGAGCCTGCTTCCTTCTCTCTCTCTGCCTACTTATGATCTCTCTCCCTGTCAGATAAATAAATAAAATCTTTAACAATAAATAAATAAATGGTTGTGAGTCCACTGAATAAGCATGACCATATTGCTGTCCACTGCAAGTGAGTTTTTATCTTGCAGTAATTGAGTATTGGAGTCTGCCCAAACCAAGCTTAAATTCAACTTGCTTCTTAAGTAGCTTTGAACGTAAGCTATCTATACAAGGGGAACCCTATCGTTAAGTCATTTTATCAAACTCCCCTGTCTGGGCAAATTTATTCTCAAATCTCAAGCTTTATTCTAGGCAAGCTTTATTAGCAAATTAAAATCCTAAAATGTCTAGATATACCTGTAAGGATTATAGCTATTTACCTGGAAAGTAAATGATTGAATTTTGTTTTATATTTTTACAAAATGATTTTTTTACCATTAATTTCAAGTTGTAAATTTAAGTATCTCAGACCGAGTAATATAGATAGGCTTGATAAACGAATAGGTTTTACTCTTAATTAAAATATTTTATAGTGCCTCTTACTGTTTCACACGTAAGCCTCCCCCTGCTGTCAGGTCATATGTGTTGTGAGGACACATCACGTGTCTTATATCTGGTTAGTTGGTACATTGTGAAAATGACGAAGCTGTGCATAATTTAGTTCAAAACTCTTTATTCCTTTTGTATTCTCATTTTCTAGTATTTGTTTGGCATATCATGGGGAGGGGGGTTCAATAAATGTTTGCTCAGTGAATATTAACATAAATAAGTGTTGCATTATTTTGAAAAGGAATCATTTACAGTAGAGGAGTAAATTTAATTTACAAACCCACACAAAAGATAAACTTGCCATAAGTGAACGAAATTTATAAGAAGTTCTAATAAAGTTAAAAGATCAAAAGGATTATCATTTATAATGAATATGCAAAGAATAAAGCTAGAATACCTACTAGGGAAATAGAAATTATAATTTTCTTCTGATATATATTTAAAATTATTTTAACTTTAAAATACTCTGAAGATAATCCATTTCTCTGTTTAATATAATTTAACAATGAATTTTTTATTTTTAATATTTCTGTAACTCTTCTGCAAAGCATGCTTTGAATTACAAGTGATTTCTAAAATATAATGACGATGTCTTTGTTCTTTTATGTTAGCTTTCCTAATACCTTCAAGTGATATAAATTTATGTGAAAAGTCATATAACTTTTCATTATTTAACATAGTGATTATTTTTAAGTTTTTAATTATATAATGAGTAGTAATCCTATAGAATCATATATCATGAGGGTTATTATAATACAATTTAAAATTGAGGTGAAATCAGCTATGTATGCCTAATATCCAATTAAAGAATTTGACAAAACTAATTAATAATGGAATTTTCATCCTTAAATAACATGGATAATAATCAAGATTCTCCATTTCAGTCTTGAATATAAAAAACAGCCTAGTAGTTAGTTGGCTCTTTCCTCTTTTAAGACAAGAACTAAAGTTTACTATGCTGATTCACATGCACATACACAGTTTCATTTGATTATCACATCAGTTTGTATGCTGGACATGCATAGGAGTTATATTTTATTTTACAGCTGAGAGAAGAAATATCTCTTGGTATAAGAACAGATAAATTTTGGTTATCTTTACATTAATGCAAAAAACTTTAGTATCTAAATATATTTACAGTCCATTAAAGAGAGTGAGATTATGCATTACACTTAACAATGATATTTATAGATAAACAGTACAAGTTATGGGTCAATTCAGTTCCACTGGAGAGTATGCTACTCTGCCTATGTGGGACTGGAAGAAATTACCTTAGCCTTGCTAATAATTTTAAATTTACTTGACGAGATACATGTAGAGTGCAGGGCCTTATGTGTAATAGGTGATCTACAGGTGTGTGATACTGTTAGAAAATTGAGTTCTTGATATTCTGAAGTGATTTGTGTATTCCAAACAGTGGAGAGTATTGATTACCAATTACCAGAGTAACAAAATACCATATAATTGTTATTCCAACAAATGTAGTGAATTACTTACAAGGACATTGATACTGAAATCCACGAAGTCATAATAATACGGAAGAAAAAGGAAAATATTCCCTTTACCTCCCATTCTCATTCCAACCACCACCATTTAGCCCTCAATTTAAATATCCCTTTGTTCTATATATAGAACTAACTACAGACTGTTTAGAGTAGCACAATGAGATGTGAATGAGTCCGTATAGAATAAATACTATTACAGGCAAATAATGGGTACATTATCTGTGAGGAAAGTGTTGGCAGGTGTTCTGTGATTCCACCATTAGCTTCAGGAAAATCTTTGATTAAATCATTCTTGCAATTAATTCCAATGGATTTATAAGAATATGTTAGGTCTGAGAAAAATGCTTTGTATGAAAAAAGAACATGCAGTTTATTTATGACTGCTTATTGAAAAAACAGAAATTGATAAGTTACTGATAACAAATGATATTGAGCTACAATAGAAAATAGGTACTATTCACACACTTCTGAGGAAAGGTAAAAATTCAAGGGATGCTGATGTTTATTATTTTCTTGAGCTAGAGATGGTCTGCACCTATAAGCTTTGTGACTTGTAACCTTACCCATGCCTTGTACAAAGTGGAGGACATTAGAAGATGTGCCTGAGAGTCACCAGAATTTTGCGATGCTATTGCTACTCTTGTGGTTACTTATTTTAATTCCTCTGAAAAGTTAGATAAACTTGTCTGATGTAAAACTTACTGTGTCTAATGCATCTAATCTTCAATCTCAAACTGAAGCTATTATTGCTGATAAATCAGAGTGTTCAGTACATCATCATGCAAATTCTCCTCAGTATTATAGTTATCTACAGTATTTCTTTGTCCAGATAATGTATTATAGAGATGGGAGGATGTACTCTGGTTTACAATTTATAAAAACTGAAATAATCAGTAATTCACAATGCATTTGCAAGAATGGTTTTCAATAAACTGGATATTAGACAATAAAGTACAGAGTATCCCTAAAAAATGGTAAACAAGTTCAGCCCTGTCAATGCTGAGCTTCCTACCTTGAGATTGACTTTAGGTGACATGTGAGGATGGCACACAGGCAAATCCCTGCATACTCCCTGACTGAAGAGGCGGAGCTGAGACTCGGTGGATACCAAAGTGTCTAAGGTTTTCTGGACAGAGAACTGGAGAGCAGAGAAGCAATCCAGTTATGCAGAAGAGTGCTCTCAAGTATTCAGGTAATTACATATTGACACATGCATATGAAGCAAGCTTAAGAACTATGAGGTAACAGTGCCTGGATATCACACAGATCCAAGAAAAATACCTGTTCCCACTAGTCTAAATAGAAAGCCTCATGACCTACAGGGCATTAGATAGCATAATCAGAAGTGTCTTACCTTAGCTACCCTTGTAGTGAGCATAGCAAGAGATACACAGATGTTGAATCACTATGCTGTATACCTGAAACTAATGTAATGTTGGGTGTTAAATATACTGAAATAACAAAACAAACAAACAGGAAACAAGCAAAATAAGTATTTTTACTTTAACATTAACATTTAACCTAATTTTTCCTAGGTTAAGCAATGCTCTTTTCTGAAAGGATGAAATTCTAAGTAATTTAACTGCATTCCATAGTCAAGTTCAAGAAAGTTTGTAGTGGTATGCCTGGGTGGCTCAGCCCATCAAGCATCTGCCTTTGGCTCAGGTCATAGTCCAGGGGTCCTGGGATTGAGTCCTGCATAAGAGCTCCATGCTCAGCAGGGAGCCTGCTTCTTCCTCTGGCTGCTGCTTCTGCTTGTGTTCTCTCTCTCTCTCTGACAAATAAATAAGTGAAATTAAAAAAAAATTGTGGTAATTAAAAAATCCAGTACCCAACAAGATACTCATAATATCTGGTGTGAGAAAACAAAACAAACAAACATGCAGTCAACAAAAAATAAGCAGGCAGGGAAAAAGCAGGAAAATACTGACTATAACAAGGAGAAAAGCAATCAGTAGAAATCAACCTGGAAATGACACATCTATTAGAATTGATACTGGACATTAAAAATAGTTACTAAAAATGTTTTTATACATTCAAAAAGTTATGTATGGGCATGTACATTATTAAAAAGGTGGAAATCAACTTTATGGAAATTAAAACTACAATTGTTAAAATTAAAAAAAAGAATTAAGGGTAGAGTAGGTATTGTAGAATAAAAGATTAGTGATCCTGAAAATACAGCAATACAATCCAAAATGAAATAATGGAGAGAAGATGGGGTCAAAAACAAATAGACAAACAAAAATAGGTAATTAAGCTACTAAGGGAAACGTCTTGGATCCAATACACTTGTGACTGAAACCCCGAAAGCATAGGGACAAAAGTATTTTTTTTTTTAAAGATTTTTTATTTATTCACTTGACACAGAGAGAGAAAGATTACAAGTAGGCAGAGAGGCAGGCANTAAAGATTTTTTATTTATTCACTTGACACAGAGAGAGAAAGATTACAAGTAGGCAGAGAGGCAGGCAGAGAGAGAGGAGAGAGGAGGAAGCAGGCTCCCCGCTGAGCAGAGAGCCCGATGTGGGCCTCGATCCCAGGACCCTGGGATCATGACCTGAGCCGAAGGCAGCAGCTTTAACCCACTGAGCCACCCAGGCGCCCGGGACAAAAGTATTTTAACAATAATAGCTGTCATTCAAATTTAATAAAAATTATAAACCTAAAGTTCCAGGATGCTCAACAAACTTCAAGTACAACAAACATTAGTAAAATCACAGTAAGACACATCATAATCAAAGTTCTCAAAATAGTGATAAAGATAATAGCTCAAAGTCATCAGAAATAGAAGCTACTCTGTGTACAGAGTATCAAAGACAAATATAAAAGCAGGTTTCTCAATGGAAACAGTGTAAGTGAGAAGATATTACAGCAACATCTCCAAAGTATTTAAAGAAATAAAATTACGAATCTAGAACTTTTAAGTGAAAATGTCATTCAAAAACAAGTTGAAATAAAGATTTCTCTGAAATAAGAAAGTCAAGATAATCCCTAACCAGCAGAACTGAATTACTTCAGGTAATTCAAGTAAAGGATAATTATACCACAGGGAAATATGTATCTACACAAAGATACAAAGAGCACAGGTAGTTATATGTGTAAATACATAGCACTTTTGTTGTTACTTAAACCTTTTCAAAGATAATTGACTTTTTACGTAAGAATAATAAAGAGCAGTGCAGGATTTATAACACATGATGAAATAGTAATGATAGCACAAAGTTTAGTTGGGAGTAAATGGAAGTATAATACTTTAAATTTCTTACACTAAAGATGAGATATTAAAAAAATCACTTGAAGACAGACTGTGATAATTTCATGACATTTACAATAAACTCTAAATCAACAGATAAAATACTAAATCACATATTATAAATTATAATAAATTTAATAAAAAGTATTTCAAGGGGAAATTTATAGCACTAAAATCCTACATTGAAAGAGAACAGATACCTTAAGTCAATTATCTCAGCTTACACCCTGAGTAACAAAAAAAAACCAGAAAGCAAATAAATTCTAAAGTAAGTAAAAGAAAGGAAGTATTAAAGATCAGATGCTAAGTCAATGAAATAGAAATTAAAACAAAAACAGTAGAGCAAATCAGTATTTTTAAAGTTGATGTTTTGAGAAGATCAATAAAATGGGTAAACCTTTAACTGGAATATTCAATGAGTAATAGAGGACAGTACCAGTTTCAGGAATGAGAGGGTGACATCACTACAAATTTTATAAATATTAAAAGGATAATAAAGGAATGATATTTATGTAGCTAGATAAAATAGATCAATGGAACAGAGTAGGCATTTCAGAAATACATACAGATTTAAATGGGCAACTGATTTTTCACAAAGGTGAAGGTGTGGTGTGATTGAAAAAGGGTGGTCTTTCTTTTTTTAATCTTATTTATTTGAAAGAGAGAGAGCACACAAGTGGGGGGAATGGGAGGAGGAGAGTGAGAGGGAGAAGCAGATTCTTCTCCCCACGGAAGGGCTCAATCCCAGCACCTTAAGATCATTACCTGTGTCAGAAGCAGATGCTTAATCAACTGGGCCACCAGTTGGTTAAAGACCATGAAAGGATGGTCTTTTCAACAAGTGGCTCTGGAAAGGTTGGATGTCCATATGCAAAACAAACAAATACACGCAAAAAAGAACTTTGATTCACAGTTGTACTGTATGAGTAAGTAAAAACAGATTATACACAAATTATAAAAATTCTAGGAGAAAATATTTGTGCCTTTGACTTAGGCAATTCTTGGACATATAATCAAGATTCATTAACAAAATGGTCATTTAGAGTTCATAAAATACAATTTCTGCTCTTTGAAATACACTACTAAAATAAAAGACTAGCTAGAGAGAACATCTTTGTAAAGTATGTGGTGAAGTTTTGCATTTAGACTACATAAAAGAGTGCTCAAAACTGAGCAATAGAAAATAAAACAATTTTTTAAATGGACAAAAATTTTAAATAGACTCTTTACCAATGATTTCCAAATAGCTAATAAAGATATTCATTATCATAGTTAGAAGAGAAATATAAGGCTACAATGAGATACCACTACACTATTAGAATGATAGAACTTTAGTAAGATTTTTGAAGAATTAGAACTTTAATACACAGCTGGTGGAACTGTAAAATATCAAAACCACTTTGAAAAGCAATTTGACAGTTTATTTTCAGTTTGTTTGAATTTAATTTAATTTTTTTCTGTCCTTAGTGCAGTTGCTAAAACCTCCATTTTAATGTTGAATTGGACATGCTGTGCTTCTTCCTGGTCTTAGAGGAAATGTTTTCAGACTATCAACAGCTGTAGTTTTGTTGTTTAGTTTTTTGTAGCTATCCTTTACAAGGGTTACCAAATTTAATTCTATTTTTAATTTTTGTTTCTTTAAGAATATTGATCAGAAATATAAGCTGGATTTTGTCAAATGCATTATTGAGTAGCTCCTACAGTTTTCTATCTCATCAGTTAATATGGGATTACATTGATTTTCTAAGGTTAAACCAACCTTGCTTTCCTAGGATAACCCCACTTTATCATTAAATATTATCCTTTATATTTCTTATTGTAGTCTAGTTGCTAAGATGATATTAAGGATGTTTGCATCTGTGNGAAATATAAGTTGGATTTTGTCAAATGCATTATTGAGTAGCTCCTACAGTTTTCTATCTCATCAGTTAATATGGGATTACATTGATTTTCTAAGGTTAAACCAACCTTGCTTTCCTAGGATAACCCCACTTTATCATTAAATATTATCCTTTATATTTCTTATTGTAGTCTAGTTGCTAAGATGATATTAAGGATGTTTGCATCTGTGTTATGAGTGATATTTGTGTATATTAAAATTGCTTTTTGCTTCTTGTAATGACCTTATTTTGGTATCAGGGTAACAGAATGGAATGGGAGTACTTCTGCACTTTCAACTGAAAGATTTGTTCCAGAAATTATATTATTTTAGGTATTTGTTTCATAAATACTTCACAGGTGAAGTCAACAGTCCCTAGCAGTTATTTGTTGTTGCTGCTGGTTTTGTATGTTTTGTTTTGTTTTTGAAAGTTCCTTAATTATAGTTGTAAGGGCTAGTCTAGTTATCATTTTTGTCTTAAGTGAACTTTGGGAATTTTGTATTTCCCAAATAATTTGCTCATTTTATATAACTTGTTTAATCTAGGAAATAAAGTATTTTATAACATTCTCATCTTTTTAGTATCTGTAGAATCTGTAGTCATGTCACTTCTCTCATTGCTTTTTTTTTAAATATTTTATTTATTTATTTGACAGAGAGAAGCACAACAAGAGAGGGAACACAAGCAGGGGGAGTGAGAGAGGGAGAAGCAGGCTTCCCGCTGAGCAGGGAGCTTGATGCAGGGCTTGATCCCAGGACCCTGGGATATCACCTGAGCTGAAGGCAGACGCTTAATGACTGAGCCACCCAGGTACCCCAGATTAATTTCTTTTACACACAATTATCTTCCCTGGGATCATGACGTAAGCTGAAGGCAGATGCTTAAGGACTGAGCCACCCAGACGACCCACTTCTTTCATTCCTAATAGGAATTTGATAACCTTGTGTCTGTTCCTCTGAGGTCCCCGTGAAAATAGGTCTCTATTAAAGGATTATGCCCTTCCCTTGTATCTTGATGTGCCTATTTACTAGTTGTGAAGGGACCTCCTGGGTACACTAAGGGCTACTGTGCTCTAGATGGAGTGTTTTTGTGACTCCTTTTAAGGTACGGTACTGAATTAGTAAATATGTTCTTTCTTAATCAAAAAAGAGATAGGGAAGAGTGGCAGTCTCATCTGATATTTTAAAAAAGTACCTGACTTAAAAAAAAAAAGTACCTGACTTAAAAAATTTAACAAACTGGTAAAAAGCAGAATCAGGACTATAAATAGAATAAACTGATGGTTGCTAAGGGGAGGGGGGTGAGGTTTGTGAAAAATGAGTGAAGGGGAGAGGGAGATATAGGCCTCCAGTTATGGAATGAGTAAGTTATGGGAATAAAAAGAGTATAAGGAATACAGTCAGTAATATTATAATAGTGATATAATGGGATAAATGGAAGCTATTCTGGTGACGAACATACCATAATGTATAAACTTATCAAATCACTAAGCTGTATACCTGAAACTAATGTAACATTGTGTGTCAACTATGCACAGAAAAAAAGTTTCTGGGCCCTACAAATTATATCAGTTTAATGAAAGATATCAGTTCCGTTGTTATAACTTACACCAAGCAAACAAACTCCAAAAAGCTAGGGCCATGTCTAAAATAATATCTTCTCTCTAGCTCATATATAAGAAATAGAACCTATAATTAGAAAGCTAGAAAAACAGAGCATAATAAAGCATATTTGTTATTGGCCAATGAATGGAAGACAGTTTTGTCCTGGTCAGTCACTTTTACAAATAAAGCAGTCTACCACAAAGCAAGAACAAAGACAGACATATGAACCATACAGTACAACACTGACATGGGGACTAGTGAATCCTGCTTTTTTCTAGACAGACTATGCGTCTCACTGAAATGTTACAGTGATACACCAGCACCTTTCTTGTGGACAAAGAAGCTGGAAAGGTCTTTAAAACTCTTAAAGTAACCACCACTTCCCTCCTGTATTAATTGTTCCTAACTTTGATAAAGTATTAAACCTTTTCTGTCAGAAGAACACGAGAGCTGCTAGTGGTTGTATGCTTACTCAAAATTAGGCTCTGGCTCTATGTCTATTGCTTACTTTTATGTATTATTGGATTCTGTTGCTTTGGAGATCCCAAGATGTAGTTAGTAGTAAAATTAGCCTCTCTTCTGATTGAAGAGGCTCAGGCTTTAATGTGGGACATCTAACTTATTTAAATGTACCTCACGCTGTTACTGCAAATTTATAGGTTCATAAGGGGCAACACCTGTCACTGTGCTGCCAGACTAGCTATAAGTAAGTCTTATTGTCTAATCCTAATGTTATTTTAGGCAGTTTTAACCTTTTGAATTAATCTACTCTGTTGCCAGACCCAGATCATATCAGAATATGACTGCCTTGTAGTCATAGACAACATACTTGACGACAGTCTGATTTCCCTAATTATTCTGATATTCCTATTCCTAATCTGATTTACTATTATTTGCTGGTGGATACTGTGTAAGAAATACATCTGTATATATAAAAGCATCTTATGCAATAGTCAGTCCTCATGAGGTATTAAAGTATTATGTTTTCCCAAACTAAATCAGCTCAAGTGATAGAACTCATAGCTATTACTCAAGTGGTCAAATTAGCTAGCATTCTTAAGTGAATATACATACTGAAAGTAAATATATATTTGGGGTCTGTCAAACTGTGGCCCAATTTAGCAAGAATAGAGGCTTTCTAATATCAATGGGAACTAAAATATCACATGGGAAAATAAAGATTTATTAGAATCATTGCCTCTTCCTTAATGAATATATATATTTTTATATGTCATTATGAAGCTTATACCAGACCCTCCCAAAAAAAATGCCTAAAAGAAATAAATGTGTAAACTAAGCTGTAAAAAGGGCTGCTACATTTTGTACTGGGGAAACTGAATCCCCACTACTTCTATCCAAGGACTGCTATTTACACTTATGAAAATATATGACTTCTAAGAAATTAGAAAATTGGAAATCAGGTGGAGCAGGGACATGAGAATTACCTGGTAATACTGTTCTTGTACCTAAATTTTTGTTTATTTAATGGCTTTCATAATGTCATTAAAAACTTCTTTAAACAAAAAGAATGTATTGAAAGACTTGGAATCTTACTGTATTTATAATAAGGATCAAATAATTCTGGAAACAATATAGAACCTATAATTAGAAAGCTAGAATGCTTTCATTATGCTGTTCATTAGAAAAATTCTTTATTGGTAATGTATAAGATGTGAAGGAAGCCTATGGTGGACATTACCTAAGACATGGTATCAAATAGATTTTCTTTAGCTTGCGCCATCAGAAAATAAGAACTAGTGGCCTCTGGGTGGATTAGTCAGTTAAGGGTCTGACTTCAGCTCGGGTTATGATTCATGGGTCCGGTGATCAAGCCCAGGGTCAGGCTCCCTGATCAGTGGGGAATCTGCTTCTCCCTCTCTTTCTCTCAAGTGAATAAAAAAAAAAATCTTAAAAAAAAAAAAAGGTAAGAAATATTGTTAGTGAGAGTGTGCATGATGTCTGCATGGCCAGATTACCATTAGTTAAAGCAGGAGCTCAAATAATGATCAAGTCCTTACTGAATTATATCATCCCACACATTAAAACTGTTTTCAGTGGAGGAACTCATTTCACTTCCTCACTTCCACTTCCGTAGTTATTCAGGGTCTCTGTATTAGCATACAAATACAATAATGTAGGGCAACTGGGTGGCTCAGTCAGTTAAGCAGTTAAGCAGCTGCCTTTGGCTCAGGTCATGATCCCAGGATCCTGGGATCCATCCCCACTCAGACTCCCTGCTCAGCAGGAGGCCTGCTTCTCCCTCTCCCACTCCCCCTGCTTGTGTTCCTTCTCTCACTGTCTCTCTCTCTATCAAATAAATAAATAAAATCTTAAAAAAAATACAATAACGCATCATACTTTTTATCATATCCAGTGTTCTGGACAAGTGGAATAAATGAACTATATCACAAAGAATTATATTGCTAAATTATGTCAAATCATTGTAGCCTATATTTTTACCACTGGTTTTATTAAGAATAAGGCCAACTCCCCCTGAATTAATGTTTGGAAGATCTGCAAATTTAGGATTTAAACCTACTCATTTACCTGATACCATTAAAGTATTCATAGGTAAAATAATTAAAAGGTTTGCTTATTTTCCTATGTTTATTTAACCACGGAGTAACCAGATGTTGGAAAAATCTGCTGAAGAAGTGTTTTACTGATATGGATCAGGAGACCAAGACTACAGTAAAGTGTTACAACAGAATGGATTATCACTGCACTAAGAAAGACCCTGCCATATATTGCAGATAACTCATTTGTTATCAAAGTGAGGAAGAAACCCCGCTGGTGGCATGCTTTGCATTTGAGACAGTACATCTGATGGGATGAGCTGCAGTTCCCTATAAGGGCTGTCGGTCATGCTCTCTAGGCAGTGACTTACATAACAAGGGAGCTGAAGAGAAAAGATTTTATAATCTTTTACTACAGGCAAGATCAGTTTTGTCAGTTTTTGAAAAAAAATATTCCGATAATAATTCAATATTTCATACTTATATTTCAGATCTAAATATGGAGCTTATAGTATTATTCCTCATATTCCTCATTCTTTTATTTTTTATTATTTTATTTTATTTTTATTCCTCATTTTTTTTAAAAAAGGAGTGCCTCAACTACAAATTGTCCTATGAGATGAAGGCTGAAGAAACCTTTTTTTTTGGCCTATAATGCAACCATGGATGGTCTAAGTTTAGAAGAAATGAAAAACTCCAAGTCTTTCCATAGTCTAAAGTCAGTATTAACAAAATATTAATAAATATACTTTTAAATTCATCACCCATTATGTTATTGAATATACCAAAAGGAAGGAACTATTCACCAGGTGAGCTAAAAAAAATAATGGTACTAAAGTTGAAAGTCTCTTACCATAACCCTAAGAATCTGATTTTTACGTATTTTAGCCATTTGGGTGTTAACAAAACTGAATATAGATGTAAAATGGAAGAATTCTCTGGCCTAGATGATGGGTTCGTTTCTCCAAAAAGCCTGAAATACAGTTTTCTGTAATGATGACTCTGTCCTGTTTAGAACTTAGCAATCTCCACTACCCATATATGAGGACCCTATAATAATTAAATGACTTTATTTCTCAATATTCTTGCACAAATATTTGATTTAATTCTACTTGTACATAATAGTCTTTCCCATTTTGAGTTATTTTTACACAGAGACTAAAATATGTCCATCATCAAACTAAAAGGGATTTATTAAATACTATATTGTGGGGTTAAACCCAGGACTAGAACTGTAAACTCTTACGATACAGAAATATTGACAAAGTTGATACACTGGGACAGTTACAGAAACACATAACTCAGATGCAAATAGATTGAATCAGAACATAATACAAGGTATAGAGATCAGAACAAAATTAGAAGGTATTTGGGAGAGAATTTGGAATTGGATAGCTCTGAATAAAATCTTGTTCCAACAAAATATAGCTAAAGAGTAGTCACAAGCTCCTACCTCTGTAAAAATAGGACAAATAATTACAGTACGTATTTACTAGTACTGAATTATAGGATCGTAGCTATTCATGGGAATAGTTGGATAGTGGGCATCATACTATCTACGAAGAGATTAAAAGGTGATGTAAGAAAGTTTATGATAGGGTGCCTGGGTGGCTCAGTGGGTTAAAGCCTCTGCCTTCGGCTCAGGTCATGATCTCAGGGTCCTGGGATCCAGGCCCGCATCGGGCTCTCTGCTCAGCGGAGAGCCTGCTTCCTCCTCTCTCCCTGCCCACTTGTAATCTCTCTCTGTCAAATAAATAAATAAAATCTTAAAAAAAAAAAGAAAAAAAGTTTATGATATTTATAGAGGAACTAAAAATGTTCTTTTTTTAGAGGAACCAAAAATCTTTACAGNGCTTATGATATTTATAGAGGAACTAAAAATGTTCTTTTTTTAGAGGAACCAAAAATCTTTACAGTTTGAAAGTGTTGATAAATCAAACTCAAATAATTTTCCTTTAGGATATTTGCTTTTTCCTATAAAGATACGGGATAAATATGTTAGATGAATGCTTGACATACAAAGAGATTTAATTGATTCCAATTAAAATGTTGGTATTGACACTGAAGGATGTGATAAGTGACCAATTGGCTGGATTTGTCCTAACGTTTAGAATGAACTAAAATTTGCTTCTAACCATTTAACAGTTCTATATGTACCTCCAATAAGCATCCTGTAAGGCACTTCAGTAATAGGTAATGGGTTGGTGCAACATATCTTTCTATATTAGAAACATTATTTGGGAAGATGGGACTATTTCTTTGGCCCTGATTTAATTTGTAAGAATAAAAATAACTTGCACAATTGATGAATATTTATAAAATATATTGAGCCATGCAAGAAAAATTGTGAATCAAATCTGTAGGCTATCTATGTTGACTAGACTATGTTGATTATGCATTAGGTATATTGGGAGATCTAATTGGGAAAATCTAAAATGAAAACTAAAGAATAACTTGTAAAGCACTTAGAAAAATGAGCTACTAAAACTAATCAACTATTTGTAAAGTTGTTTATACAATGAATGAGAATTCTTACATCTAGCTAATCAAGAATCTGCTTTATATATATATATTTCTTTTCCAAAGGCTGTTCACCTGAAACTAATATTCTTTTTAAATTTTTATTCTATGTTATTGTATTATTTGTCATCACGTTATTATGTATATTGCTTTGGAATGGTTGGGTATATGGAAAATTAAGGACAGTTCAAAGAGAAATCAATAGTGCAATATAATATAAGTTTATGGGAAATCTGAAACTCTAAAATAACATAAAAAGGGAAGATAATTGTGTGTAAAAGAAATTAATCTGGGGTACCTGGGTGGCTCAGTCATTAAGCGTCTGCCTTCAGCTCAGGTGATATCCCAGGGTCCTGGGATCAAGCCCTGCATCAAGCTCCCTGCTCAGCGGGAAGCCTGCTTCTCCCTCTCCCACTCCCCCTGCTTGTGTTCCCTTCCTAGCTGTGTTTCTCTCTGTCAAGTAAATAAATAAAATCTTAAAAAAAAAAGAAATTAATCTAACGTTACTGAGGAATGTTGAGGGATGTGGCAAATTGTATGTGGTAGACACATAGGGGCATCCATAGGAGGTACTGACAAAGAATTAATGAGGAACACAAGGTACAGAGTAAGCCTGGTAATGAATTATGAAAAACATATATATAGAAATAAGCTCAGTGTAACTACTAACAAACTGAGTACCTGTTGATTGTTTCCTAAAAGTAGGATGATATAAAACAATTTAGCTTTGTAGCCAGTGGCTGGCCATATTAGGTTTTTTTTGTAACAAAGTGCCACAAAATGGTGGTTTAGAATAACAGAAATGACCGTCTCATAGGTTTGGAGGCTGGAGATCTGAGATTAAGGTGTCAGTTGGTTTGGTTCTTCCAGAGGGCTGTGAGGGAGAATCTGTTCCATGCCTCTTTCCTAGCTTCTGTTGGTTTACTGGCAATCTTTGCTATTCTTTGGCTTATAGATGCATCAGATGGATTCTTCTTCATCTTCTCATGGCACTTTCCCTGTGTGCCTATCTCTTTCTGTGTCCAAATTTCTCCATTTTGTAAGGATATAGTCATGCTAGATTAGGCAAATCCTAATTAATTCATCTAAACTTGATCATCTGCAAGGACCTTACTTCCAAATAAGATCACCTTAACAGGTACTGGGTATTAGGACTTAAACATCTTTTGGAGGGACAAAATTCAATTCATGACTGGCTAAACAGCACTTTTTTTTTTAACAGCACATATTTAGAATATTTTGCACAATAACAAAATTAGTTAATTCTTTGTTAATTGGTATGTTCCTTTGGGTATTACTTTATGTTTTTAATATGATTTGGAATGTTTTAATATCCTCCACATGTCTACCTAACATGTTCAATCTTTTCTCTATTTTTTTAAACCTATGACCTATTTTTAATAACCATTTCAATGTCCTTTTTTTATTCTATGATTTTTGCCATTGATGGATCAGGTTTTTTTTTTAAGGTCTTTATTCGAGAGGGAGAGAGAGAGATTGAGATAGAGAGAGCACAAGCAGGGGGAGGGGCAGAGGGAGAAGCAGACTCTCTACTGAGCAGGGAACAGGAACCGGGGATCATGACCTGAGCCAAAGGCAGAGGCTTAACTGATTGAGCCACTCAGGCGCCCCCATTGCTGGGTCAGTTTTCATAGATTATTTTTTTTCTAAATATGAGTCATAATTTCCAGTTTCTATTTGTGACCAGTAATTTTTGATTGGATGCAAAGCTGTATCAATTTTGCCTTGTCGAATCCTGGACACTTTTGTATTCTTATAAACTTGAGTTTTCTCTGGCATGTAGTTAAGCTATGTGGAAACAGTGATAGGGTCTTGGTTCTATGTTAGGTGAAAAGAGTGAAGGCTTCAAAGTAGGTTAATTTCCCCCATTATTAAAGTAACTCCCTCTTTAGTAATCTATCTGAGGTCCTTGCAGTTATGAAGTATTCCATTCTACTGATGGTAACAGAAACTATCCCTGGCCTTTGATAGTTCCAGGAAGTTCTCCCTCTGGTCTTTATGTGCTTTTCCCTCTCTTGAGTTATTTTCTAACATGCATATGATATAATATGCATAATACTGAGCTGAACTGGAGGAGGCACCCTATGAAAACTCTAGCCATTTTGCCTCACTGAACACTGAACTCCTTATCCTCATCCTAGGGAGAAGGTTCCTCTCGCTGTCCTCATCCTAGGGTTCTGCCTGCATTTCCTCTTTTTTGCACTGTTACCTGGACACTCTCTCTCTCTAGGAAGTAAGTTGGGCCAATCAGAAAGCTCATATAATTTGGTTCCTCTCTCTAATGAGTCACTCCCATTTATTGTCTTATGCCCAATGTCTTCAAAAACATTATTTCATATATTTAGTCAGGGTTTCCCCATGTTTGAGGGCCTGGTTTGGTTCATTGTTACTTCATTATATTGCTGCAAGTGTAAGTTGAGATTTGCAGGATTTTCTTACATCTTTTTTTTCTTTTTTTTTTTACAATTATACCGTAACATCTTACCACCTACCACATAGCCTGTCTCTTCCACCTCTAGATATTTATTCAAAAGCAATGGAAGCATATGTCCATATGAAACTATGCAAATTAATACACAGATGTTCTTAGCTATATTCATAATGCCCCAAACTGGAAAACTACATGTGTACACATGTATATATATACATAAACACACATATATATATACATATACACAATGAAATGCTATTTAATAAAAAAGAATGAACTATTGCTGCACACTACAATATGGATGAATCTCAAAATAATTATACCAAATGAAACTAGATGAAAAGTGTATATACTCTTTTGTCCTACTTATATAAAATCTTTATTTATTTATATATATATAAACTAGATTGCCAGAGATTATAAACTGATCTATAGTGAAAGAAAGCAGATTAGCACTTGCCTGAAAATAGAGATGGTGTTGAGAGGACCAAAGGGAGAGTACAATATAGGACACAGGAAACTGTTGTTTAATATCTTGTTTGTGGATGTTTCACAGGTGTATTCTTGCATCACAAACATATCAAGTTATACTCTTTAAGTGCATTGAAGTTATTTGTGTCATTTATACTTCAGTAAAGCAGTTAAATAATTAATAACAAAAGAAAGTACATAGTCATGACATTTAAAAAAAATTAAAAGATATTTTTATTAAAAAGACTAGGAGTTTGGTGCAGAAATATATTATCAATTTTTAAATCCTTAATGTTTAGTGATTTTATTTATTCTATTTATTTATATTTTATTTTATTTATATATACTCATTTGTTTATAATTTATTATATTTACTTAGTAGTAGTGATGATTTTATCTATCCTTCATGTACAGACACACTTGCTACATTTCAGAAAACATACTTGGTTTCATTACACATACTTACTATTTATTGTGTATTTTCAGGAGCTTTCGATTTTAACATTTAAAAAAATATATATCTATGTATGCATTCTATATAATGGTGTCTACATTGAATGTTGAAAGTTGAAACCCAAACTTCTTCAAGGGGCAGTATTCCAATGATTGCAAATATAATATTTTTCAGTATAAAATAAAATTTTTTCAAATAAAAATTGTAAAAAATGGTTAGGTATAATACCATTAGCATTCATGTTGAATTCAAAATATTCACTAATATATTATCTTACTGGAGTTCCATTACCATCTCACCACTTAGTACACAAATATATTTTTAATGTTGTTCAGTGAAGTCAGTAATATTCGTGAATGTGGAAAACAAAGTTAAGCATTATAATACAGTGAAGATCAATACTATATTACAATTTCTGGGAAAATGGCTCTGCTAACAAAAAAGCTTTCAAAAAGTTAGTTTGCAATACTTTTTAACAGGGCATTATTTTTGGCATTATTATAAGGTCACTGATGATGAGATGTCAAAAGTAGTCATCATTCTATGTCCTGACAATTAACTAAACAAACATTATTAAAAATCAAGCATAGAATGGCAGTTACTCTGAAATATTTCCTTAAAAAATTTTTGTTCACTCTTCCTAAAGCCATCTCTTTCTTTCACATACACACACAAATACACACACACAGAGTGACTTATTCTACCAACTGTGGTGTGCAATAATTCCTCCTAGAAAGACAGAATGAATGCTTAATTTATCCTCTTTTACTACAAATTTTCAGAAAAATTTATTATTTTAATAGTCACCTCTAACAATAGCATTTAAGTGATTTTTTCACATCTTTTAGAGGGATTCATGAGTTATTTTTTCAAAATATTACAATTAGTTATGATCCTTTCTGTTCTTGTTTCAGATCTCAAATTTAGCTAGTGGAATCCCTTCAAGCTAGCTCATAGATACTTGCCCAAATTTTCTTATTATTTGTGTTCTTTTTTATTTCAGTTCATACAAAATATATCTGCTAGTGATGTATAGTAAGTCATTTCTCCAAAGAGTTTTCTAGTTTTCTTTAGTGAAACTAAGATGTTTGTATTAGTATGACTATTACTATGGAAGTGTCATTTCTTTTTAACAATTTCAGTATAGCTATACATATAGATATAGGTGTGGGTGTGTGTGTGTGGATATACACATACAGATATATGGATATGGACAAAAAATATTTACAATTATATTAAAATATACTATATGTATATATATATATATATATGCCAAATGTGAATGAAATCTATTTTATCTCCATCCACTGAAATATCATGCAAATGTGTGCATTGACACCAATAAAAAAGATGAGGTACTGTATGTGGATACTCTGCCCCTAGATTTTTTCATGAAACAATATACCCTTAAAATCATTCCATAATAGTATATAGAGACTTTACTCATTTTTTTTAGAAATGCATCCAATTTTATTGTGTGGATATTCCTCAGTATTTGACCATCCTCTATTGATAGGCATGGATAATTTCCAAATTGCTAATACTAAAAATAATGCTACTATGAATAACTTTGGCATACATTGTTTTTTGTTAAGGCATTTGCTTAGATATCTAGAATTGGCAAATGCATATCTAACTTAATAATATATTGACAAATCAAATTACATAGCATAGTGCCACTTTTCACATTAGTCAGCAACATATGAATGTTTTTAATATTGCCTTGCTAATAGTTTATGCATTGCAACTTCAGATATATTCCTCATCTAATATTTGAAAATTGATAGTTCAGCTTGCTTTTTACATGGATTAGGTTAGGATATGTATGTTTTCATAGGTTTAAGGGCTATTTGCAAAAGTTAAATATATTAAAAATTTAAAGTCCTATATGGAAGAAAAATATGGAAAATATTTTCTATAATTTAGAAAATGATAATAATGCTCAAGCTATTGAAAAGTAACATTTTGGAGCACCTGGGTAGCTCAGTCGGTTGAACATCAGACTCAGGGTCATGAGATCAAGCTCCAATAGGGCTTCATGCTTAGCAGGGAGTGTTCTTGAGAATCTCTCCCTCTCCTCCCTCTGCCCCTCATCCCACTTGCCCACACACTCACACTCTCTCTCTCTGTCTAAAATAAGTAAATAAATACTTTATTAAAAAAAGTAACACTTTGGGGTTCCTGGGTGGTTCAATTGGTAGAGTGTTTGCCTTTGGCTCAGGTCATGATCTCAGGGTCTTGGGATCTAGCCCCTAGTCAGGCTCCCTGCTCAGTGGGGAGTCTGCTTCTCCCTCTCCTTCTCCCTCTGCCCCTTCCCCTGCTCATGCTCATGTCTCTCTCTCTCTCTCAAATAAATAAAATATTTTTAAAAAGTTAACATTTTTATCATAATTATGTTGTTTATTTTTAGGCCATTTATTTTAAGAGCTCTTGAAATTTAGTATAGGAAGATACTTTAGAGATGATCTCATTCAGGAATCTCAGTCCTGTTTGGTAAGAGTCACCATCAAAATTTTAATAAATGTCATTGTGAGGGACTTACCACAGAATATGTTCATGAGACACTTTTGGAATGGAATCATGGTATACATCAGTATTTTAAAAATAGCCAGGTGATTATAATGTGCAGGGAGGGTTGAAGAACCATTGATCAAATGTCCACATTTTACAACTAAATCAGCTTGTTTAAGGACAGTTTTTAAAATTGAGATGTCGTGTATATCTAATAAAATAAACATTTCTAAGTGTAGAGTTTGAAGAGTTTAGAAAAATTTATATGTCTATGTAGTCATAGCTTCAATCAAAATATAGAATATTTCCATCACCACAGGAATTCCGTTTTGTCTTCCCTGTCAATCTCTCTATCTCTATGCAAAAACTATAACTAGAAAGCTTTATAAATGGAGTCATACAGTCTGTACTTTTATTTTTCTTCCTCTTCTTTATCTGGCTTTTTTCATATAGTGTCTCTGGGATTTACCTAGCATGTTTTGTATGGTTTATTCCTTTTATTGCTGAGTAATTACTTCAAAAATATATCATAATTTGTTTATTCTTTCTCTTACCAGTGAATGTTCGGGTTTTTCCTAGCATTTAGCTATTATGAATAATAAAGTCACTATTAATATTCTCATAAAGGTCTTTTTGGATACATATACAATTTAATTCTTTTGGGTAGGATAGCTAAGTCTTTAATGTTTACATATATGAAGTTAAATGAATGTTTATTGTTATATGAATTTGCCAAACATAATTAGAAATTAGTTGTATCATTTATAAACCTAATGGCAATATATGCAAATTTTGATTGTTTTGCATCCTTGTCCACTTTTAGTTTTGTGCACTTTTTAATTTTAACCATTATGAAGGATAAGAAGCTGTAACTCATTGAGGGTATATTTTGCAGTCCCTGAAGATTAGTAATGTTGAACATCTTTTAATGTTTATATTGACCACATCTTATAATATGCTGTTTTTGGATGAGCATATAGTTTAATTTTGATAAATTCAATTCGATGATTAATTCAAGTATTTTTTATAGTTAGTGCTTTTTAGAATATTTTTTAAATTTTGAAATAATTACAGAATATTTCACAGAAAGTTGACTAATTTTGCAGAGTGGTCCCATGTATCTTCACATAGTTTCCTCAAATGAGTATCTTGTGTTATACTACAACACAAAAACCCACAAAATTGATACTGATACAATCCAAATAGTATTAATATTTCACTGCTTTTCACATACTCTGTGTGTGTGTGTGTGTGTGTGTGTGTGTGTGTGTGTGTGTGTGTGTGTGTTTAGGACAATGGAATTCTATCATGGTTGTAGATTCATGTAACCACCACCATAGTCAAGGCACAGAGGCTTCTGCATGCTCTTACTTTGGGGACACCACCTACCACCATCCTCCCCTAAGCCCTGTCTTCTGTCTCTTTCTATATAATGTGTGATTTATATGATTGAAACTTTTCACTCTATAATTTTCTTGATACCCATCTAAGTTGTTATATGTATCACTAGTTTGTTTCTTTGATGAATAGAATTCCATGATAGGGATGTATCACAGTTTAGCCATTTACTCATTTAAGGGCATTTAACATGTTTCCAGTTTGGGATAATTATGAAAAAAGCTGCTATGAATATTTGTGTATATTTTTTGTATGAATATAAGTCTTCATTTCTCTGGGATAAATGCAAAAGAATGAAATTACTGGACTGTATGTGGATTGCCATGTTCAGTTTTACAAGAAATTGAAGACTGTTTTCCAGAGTAACTGTAACATTTCAAATTCCCACCAGCAATGTATGAATGTATTTAGTGTATTTTATGTCTTGTGAGAGAAATCTTTCCTTACCACAGGTTTGAGATAATTTTCTGGGTTTGTTTTTTTTGTTTTGTTTTTCATTTTCTTTTCTAGTAGCTTTAGAATTTTAACTTTTACATTTAGTTATAGGACAAACTTCATGTTAATTTTTATTTGTGGTGTGAGTTTGAGGTAGTGGTTCATACTTTAGACTTAATTATCAAGTATCTCTGGAAACCTTTTTCTTTCTCCATTGAACTGCCTGTATATGTGACAATATGCTTTTGGACTCTACTATGTTCTATTGATATATGCCTATCCTAATAGCAGCACATTTATTGATTACAATAGATTTATAGTAATTTGTTAAATCAGGTACTGTAAGTACTCCAGTTTTAATTTTTTAAAAGATTGCATGTGATATTCCAGTTTCTTTTCCTTTCCATAAAAATTTAACAACAGTATGCCATTTTAAAAAATAGTCTGTTATTTCATTGAGATCTCACAAATCTACAGATGGAAAAAATATATCATCAAAATATTGAGCTTTCCATTCCATTATCATTGTATATGTCTCCATTTAATTAGGTCTTTTTATTGTCTCAACAATGCTTTGTACTTTAAAATTATAGATCTGGGGCACTTGGGTGGTTCAGTTGGTTAAGCGACTGCCTTCAGCTCAGGTCATGATCCTGGAGTCCCAGGATCATCCACATCCGGCTCCCTGCTCAGCAGGGAGTCTACTTCTCCCTCTTCCTGCCCCCTCTCCCTTCTCATGCTCTCTCTCTTTCTCTCTCTTAAATAAATAAATAAATAAATAATCTTTAAAAAATAAAATAAAATTATAGATTTTACATATTCCTAATAAATCTATCCTTATGTATTTTAATACTCCATCCTTATGTATTTTAATAATCTTTACTGAGGTATAATTGACACATAATACATTGCATGTGTTTAAAGGCTATCCTGAATTAAGCTTAACCACACACGAGTTTGTACGATCAAGATAATGAACATATTAGTCACCTCTGAAAGTTTTCTCACGTCTCTTTTTTTTTTTTTTAGATTTTTTTATTTATTTGAGAGAGAGAGAGAGCACGAGAGGGGAGAAGGTCAGAGGGAGAAGCAGACTCCCCATGGAGCTGGGAGCCCGACGCGGGACTCAATCCTGGGACTCCAGGATCATGACCTGAGCCAAAGGCAGTCGCTCAACCAACTGAACCACCCAGGCGCCCCTTCTCACATGTTTCTTATCTCATGTCCCCTCCCCCAGGCAACAACTAATTTCTTTTTGTCACTGTGCGTCAGTGCACATTTTTTTACTGATATAGAAACCAAGTCACACAATATGTATTTTTTAAAACCAGCTTCTCTCATTTAGCATAATTATTTTTATATTCATCCATTTTGCGGTGTGAATAAATTGTTCATTCCTTTCTGTTGCTGAGTAATATCCAACTGCATGACTACACCATAGTTTATCCTTATTATTATTGAGAAACATTTGAATTATTTCCAGTATTTGATATTACCATATAACTTCTATGATGATTTGTGTACAAGTATGCTTTCATTTTCTTGATAAATGTATGACATATGCTTTCATTTTATTGGTTAAATAATTAGGAGTGGAATGGCTTCATTACATAATGTGTAGGGGGAAATTATTCAATGTTTTGTCATTAAGTATGTTAGCTGATATTTTTTCAAGATTATTAAATTTGGAAAGTTCCTTTTGTCCCTAGTTTCCAGAGAATTCTTTCTATTCTACTGATTATAAGAGAAAGATACATCTACATAAATTTGTGTATTTGTCTATTTCTCCTTTGTGTTCTGATACTTTTTGCTTCAGATATTCTGAATCTCTGTAACTAGTTGTATATAAATTTAGGTCTATGATGTCTTTTTGAAATATTGACCATTTAATGATTATAATATATATACATTTCATTACTAATAATACTCCTTTTCTATATTACCTTATATACTCCTATGTTACCCATATACCTTTTCTGAAAAAATGTAATGACTTTTTGGGGAGTGTTGTCCATTTAAATTATTTTGACATGAATGACTTTGTTGACCATCTTGCTAATTCTTTCCTATATTTCTTTTATTGTTTGATACTTTTTTGTCTATTTATCTTCTTTTGGTCAATCTAATATTTTTTTTTACTGGTTTTAACCTTTATCTCTTTGTGCTTTTATTTAATAGTTGACCTAGGTAATGTACTGTACATTCTTACTGTGATCTTGAGTTAATTTTATACAACTTTAAATAATGTATATCATGTAGTGACATGTAGTTTACTTCTATTTATAATCCCAGCTGTAGTCCGTGCTATTTTTGTGAAATATTTCACTTCTACAAATGCTAGAAACCCTGTAGCATATTGTTATATTTTTGCCTTTGAAAATTAAATTGACTATAAAATGATTTAAGACAAACAATTCTATTTAAGAAATTTTTCATATGCGTACTATTTTCAGTAGTATTTCTTTCATGCTATGGATCTGGATTTACATATAGTCCAATTCCTATTAAGCATAAAGAATTTTCTCTATCATTTTTGGGCTGGTTTGTCAGAATTCACTTATTTGACATAGACTTTATCTTTGATTCAGAAAGATAATTACACTGTTTGTAGAAATCTGTATTGACATTTGCGGTGTTTCTTTTTTTCAGCACACTAAAAATATTGTTTCATGTCTTCTACATTCTGTTTTTTTGTGACAGAAAGTTAGCCATCAGTGTTAATTTTGATCTGTTGTGTATAATCCTTTTTTTCTCTTGCTGCTTCTAATATTTTCTTTCCATCTTTGTTTTTCATCGTTTTAAACATGATATTCTGAGTACTCTTTTTATATTTATTCTGCTGTGGTTTGCTATGTAATTTCTGCATACATAGTTGAATATTTTGTTCCTCTTAATAAAATTTAGTAAAATGCTGGCCCACAATTTTCAAATGTTTTTCTGCCCTATTTTCATTTTCTTCTCTTTCTGGGACTTGGATACACATGTGTTAGACTACTTGATATTGTTGGACAGGTCTTTTTAAGGCTTCTTTCATTTTTTTCAAACTTTTTCTGTGCTTCCATTTGGACAATTCCTATTGATTTGTCTTTATTCCTATTGGTCCTTTCTTTTATTGTGTTTACTGTACTGTTTATCCAGTTCATGGAGGTATGGTGTGAGTGTGTATATGTGTGTGTATTTGGTATTATATTTTTCACTTCTAAGATTTCTATTATATATTTTCATGAAAATGTCCAAACCATCTCCTAAAATGTCCCATCTGCTGATTCATTTCAATCTTTCCTTGTAGATATTCTAACACATTTATCATAGTAATTTAAATTTATTTTCTACTAATTATAACACCTTGGTTAGTTATTTTGGACTTGTTTATTTTGACACCGTAGCTCTTTCTGTGGATCACATTTTCCTGTAAATTCATATGCCTATTAAGTTTTTATTTCAAACTGGAAATTGTCAATCATACGTTGTAGGGAAAGTCTCAAGTCTTTAATCTTCTACAAGGTTTTAAATTTTGCTCCAGTAAGCAGATAAACTACTGTAAGATCATCTTGATGTTATTGATGATTGTTTAGCACTTACTGTGAGAATTGTCCTTCGTTGTGGAATCTGATCCTAATTTCTAATATGTGGACTTTCTTTAGTTTTATTCACAAGTCTGGAGTGTTTTCTAAGTCCCTTTGACTTGGCAGGACTACAACTTTAAACACTGTATCCCTGGTGGCAGGCAGTTGATGAAATCTTGGCTGAGAATTTTTAGTCTTCTGTCTGTAGTATTTCCCTGGGCTGCTTGGAGTCTTTCCCCATAGAATTGCAGGTCTGGTATGGAGCAAGCATGTGTGGTATGCTTCTAATCAGATCTGGGACTCCTACCTTTGTGGCTCCATACTTTTCAATTGCTTTTGCAGTCTCAGACTGTAATCTCTGACTCCTCAGCCCTAAGTGACTACTTTCTGTTTGAGCCTCACCTCTGAAACATCCTGAAAATAGAACCGTACTTCCAGAAACAAAGCTGAATGAATGTGGATTTCACCTATCATGTTTACCTTCTCCCAAAGGTCATATTCTCTTCAGACTACTACCTTCAAACAGTTTTGTGTTTTGTTTCTGAGTTTATAATTGTTATCAGCAAAGAGATAGGCTACTCCAGTAACAGTTTTTCTACCATAATATAAACTCGGAGGCAAAACCATCCTTATTAACTATATTACTACTCATTTTTTGACACACTCTCAAGAATACTCCCTGACTAGGTGATTTAAAGTTTGCAATGGCAGAAGGAAAAATAAGTCTATACATTTTCTGAAACAAACAGATAAACAAAAACCATGTATATATCCTGGCTATTATTTTCCTGAAAACTGAGACCATCTTACTGTTGACAGCTATAACAAAAATAAGGTAATAGTCTTAGTTGTTCTCTTATCAGAGAAGATACACAAGTTTGTGGATCCCATCACACTAGCAACTGGGAGCTCTGCAGAACGCTCTGACAGCACCTGAGAAGATGGCCGAATATCAGAGAACTGCTCCCCGGTGGGGATGTCAGTGTAAAGCACAGTAGAATAGAGATGAGGGGTCTTCCCCTCTTCTTCATCTGCTCCAAACTCTCTGTAAAGCCTGCTTTATTCATGTGTGATTTTGGAAAAGTATACTTAGGGAAACCCAGGTAATGACTGAGGTTAAATTTCTGCCAGCTTGGTTGAATGGGAGCTTGTATCAATTTTAATTTGTTCAAGTTAAATAATAAAGTGTATTTATGCAGACAATGGTTCCTTGATTGAGATTTGTAACTGATGCATTTCTGGAAAGGATAACACAATAAACATTCCAAAATATCTCAGCCTAAGTAAACTAAATTAGCTGGTTGAGAGGAAAGTTATTGTTGAGTTATTAGTTTTGTATGTATGTTTGCAGTTATATAAAATTGTTTCGGACAGATATATTACACAAATACTAGAGGCCAGAGGAAGAACATAAACTAGAAATGAAGGAAATAAAATCTGTCTTAAGCATGGACAATATGTGAATTCCTTAGCCAGCTATTTTTTATGTATTATCAGGGATAGTGGGATAGTGGATAGGATAGGAAATACGATGTAGGGAAGAGGAGATTAAGACACATTCCTGAACTTTAAAATGTTTCATATAGTCAACTTGGCTGATATATACAGAAAGTTTCTGTTTAAATTTTGTAGTAAACAAGTACATAGTTTGAAGAAATCTATCCGAAGAACACAAAACAGTTTATAGATCAATTCCAAAGCATTAAGGACAAACCAGGGCAAATGAGGAGCACTAAGGGCAAATCTTGATAGCTCAGCTTCACGTAAGCAGTAATTGAACGTTTAAAAATATTTTTTAAAAAATCAATCCAAATTACTATTTATGAGATCTGTTAGATTTGTATCTTTAGTCTCTTTGCAGGATTTGGCCATAGTGAATAGATTTTCCACTTTAGTTAAAAATGCAGTAAGATTCTGCAGTTTTAATTCAGGTTGACTTTTGACATACGATGACATAGGGTAGTCTGGTTCAAACCACTCCTAGGTCGTACATATGAACTGTGCTAATGACCTAAAGAATTCTAATGCAATTTAGGTGTCATATTATCCATTCCATGAAAAAATTTTAAAAAGGTGGATTGAGTTTGGCAAATGAATTTATTTTTTCAAGTGTTCCCTTTCATGTTGGAATGAGATGATGCAAAATGAAAGGCAAGTGCACGCAAAAAGTCCTGTTGTGTCTCCATGTTTCATAAGGATTTGATTAGTCCGTCTAGAAGAAGATGGTCTAGAAGTAGAGGAAGGTTATGGTTTTGAATGCATTTTCTAGTATTTTTATGGGGAGATTACAATATTTATTTACTATCACTTTATTATTTAGTATAAAGCAGTTAAATCTAGAAGTTTCTTACAGTTTTGCTTATCACAAATTACTTGTGTTTCTTTAAACAAACGCCGCTTTTTGTATTAAATATCTACTGTGTGCTTAATATATGCTAGCTACTCTTACTGATTAACCTCAAGTTCTTAAAAGAGATTTATGTATTTTAAGAAGAGTGCGCATATGTGCACTGGAGTCCTGGGAGGACAGACAGAGAGAGGGAGAAAAGCCTCAGGCAGACTCCCTGCTGAGTACACAGCTCCTCCTGGGACTGGATCCCACAGGCCCAGATCATGACCTGAGCTGAAACCAAGAGTCCCCCACTTAACCTATTGTAGTTAAGCTGTCAGATACTTACTCCTAAAACAGGGCATCATGTAATAAAGGATAATGATAAAGTTTTAAGAATTCGAACAGAAGGGGCACCTGGATGGCTCAGTCATTAAGCATCTGCCTTCGGTTCAGGTCATGATCCCAGGGTCCTGGGATCAAGCCCCACATGGGGCTCCCTGCTCTGCTGGAAGCTTGCTTCTCCCTCTCTCCCTCCCCCTGCTTGTGTGTCCCTCTCTCGCTGTGTTTCTCTCTGTCAAATAATTGAATAAAATCTTAAAAAAAAAATTCGAACAGAAGATATTGGAGTAAAGGAAGCAGAAAGGACAGAAAGGACTGAATGTTTACTGTGGACCTAACACATTAAGAAAAGAAAAACAAAGACAATGGGGTATCAAACTTTGTCAGTTACTGTAAATTAGAAAAGTGGAATCAAAGATGCCAGAGAAAAGAACAAGTGTATAGGGTCATGATTATGTAGGAAAAAGAATGTCTTAGGAAGCTTTATTGAACAAGTGTCATTACGCATGGTATGCTGGCTTTTTTGTGCATGGTGTGATTTTGAGCATAGGATATTTGCTATGTTTAATCATCCTGGAGCTGTGCACACAGGCTAGTGGAAAAGTAACTACCTTATTTGATATGAATCCTGTAAGTCAAAATTCAGTGAGAACAAAGACAAGGAACAAGCTAATCCTTAAATGCTAAGAGAAAAATGCCTCGCCCAGGCTAGCTTAAGCAGGGCCTTTCATTAGAGCCTCCTATGTTAAAGTGTGGTCAGAAGAATGTTACCTAGTGAGAAGATGACACTTGAAAAGTAAACTATGGAGGGCCTTGGATGTGTGAAAGATATGTTACACTACTCTAGTAAGTCAATTGGAATATTTCTGACAAGTTTTTTTTAATTTCTCCTAAGTGAGAAAAAGATTACCTCTCATGGTAAGCTCACTCTTTAATGTATGTAAAATTTATATTTGGAGGGAGCGTAGTGATGATACATGTGCTGGAGGATGTTCAGATGGAATAGAAATGGTTTACTGGGGCAAAGGTGTTTCTGAGTAGAGTGAGCCATAGATGAGAGTCACTTCCCATAAATGAACCACGTGTTTTTATTACCAGCTTGTACTTGGCAATATTGACTCAACTTCCACACAGCTCCATGATGCTGAAGCAGAATTTGATCTAGCAAAATGTGGCAGCTTTGCAAACTCATCCTCTGCCATCTACTTGGTTTCTTCCCATCTTCTCTACCTGCTGTGATCTCTTTTATCTATTCTGTGGGAAGACAACCTTGATTTTCAAATTCTCACTTTACATTGAATCTTTATGTGTCTGATACCTTAAGAAAAAGTATTCGTGCTTTATAATGATGCATTTGTATCTTTTTTCTTTCTTTCTTTATTACTTGACTCAGGACTATTTCAACTGCCGTATCTGCCTTGTCAATATCAAGATGTAATTTCAAAACATGTGACTATTATGAGAATATATAAAACCCAATACAGATTGTACAAAGTGATATTTTTCAGGTCTATAGTATGATTATTTCATGTATGTACATCTTGTGAAATGAATACAACAATTAAGTTAATTAACACATGGATCTCCTCATATAGTTTTCATTATGTGTGTATGGGGGTGGTTGGTTGAGAACCCTTAAGATCTATTCTCTTAACAAATTTGAAGGACATAATATATTTTTAGCCTTAATCACCGTTCTATACAGTAGACCCCAGAACTTATCATATAACTACAAGTTTATATCTTTTGACAATATGATTTTTCATATACAATTTGCCAGTCATAACTCAGTAAAACTGGAAAAATGTTAAATAAATAAAAAGCCAAGGAAAAAATTAAAAAATACAGAACTGTTGTGGTTGTTTAAAGGACCATGGATTATGTATGTCGGCTTCTATGATGATGTAAGTAAAAACAGTTAAGGAGTTTCTATCCATAGTGTCATCCATTGTGTTCATTCCCAGCACATTACTGTTTCCAAAGGGGAAGATTTTTCAGTGTACTATTCCACCATAAAGTATTTATTTTCACACAAAATAATATGATTTGTCACCTTAACGCCTACAAGTACCTTGAGAAGAACAAACACCTTACATAGTCAAATACATGAGCTGCAGGGGTAAAAAAACATTCAGGATGGCACATACAAACAGCCAATAACTTTCACTATCATAGTGAAAATAAGCACATAAATCCTAGAGGTATGGTGAAAGGTGCTTATTGTTAACAAAAAAGCAGAGTGGATTTAATTTTTCTATCCTATACCATAGAAATTAAAGACAGATATGTTATATATTTAAGCAAGAGAGATATAATATTTTACTCAAGACTACCCAGCTGGTAATTTGATTGAGCTAAGGTATGAAACCAGGTGTTTTTACTAACCATATTCAAAAATTTATTTCCAACGAAGTAAATTTGGCAGAAAATGGTGAGGGTATAAGAGAAGCATAATGAGGGATACAAACCGGTCTGTGGCAGAGTTTTATCCTACCCACATGTTGTAGTGTTCTTTCTGGTTTCTAATGAGGAGAAAAAAAAATAGGGGGGATAATATGACCTTGCTACTGTTTTTATTGTATATGTTTGAAACTAAGTCATTTCATTGTTTTATATAATCATGATTAATTATCTAGTATAATTCGTGTTCTTTACTAAAAGCTTAAACCATGTCAATCTTTTATCTTTAAGAAATGTTTGAGATGAATGAATAGCTGAAGAAGATGGAATGAACGAGTCCACCTGACAGTGATGGCTGGCTGTGCACTGTGGGAAATATTAGGTTAGTAGCTCTTTTACAAAATGCTGCTTTAATAAGCTTTTTTTTTTTTCTGTTACTGTCTGCTACATATTACATATTCATAAACTTTTAAATGTTTTTCTTTCCCAGAAGTTCTTTGGTAAGTAGATACAGAAATTAGAAACTATTTCCCCATAGTAGTAATGTTATTAAGAGTATTCATGTTTTCAAACCATCTCCGAAATCATTACTTACTCTAAATTGTAGTAATAAAACATAATAGAAAACAACTCTCATGCAATATTACTAATTAGACAAAACAGAAAACAATAAAATGTAATAAGAAGTAATTTATCTGATGCTGATATGCAATGATTAGCAAGACCCTAGTGAAAAGAAAATAAGGAAGTAGAAGAAAACATTTTTACATTTACAGACAGAGACTTTGGGGCATTTTTAAAGGCTTTAATGTATTGTTGTTGTTGTTGTTAATTATTTCTTTTTCTTGATTCAAGTTTTAAAATTTTGAAAACATTATCTGCTCATTTTATGTTGTGCTATTGTAGATTCTTATNGTTAATTATTTCTTTTTCTTGATTTAAGTTTTAAAATTTTGAAAACATTATCTGCTCATTTTATGTTGTGCTATTGTAGATTCTTATGTAGAAGACATTTTGGGGATTTTAGTAGAATTTTTTGACTTTTCTGGCATGATTGAGATTATCAAGTGATCCATTTCATGGCACTCAAAACAGAAATAACATCTGGTAACTGAATCAGAGAGAAGAGTGAGTTGACGAAATATTCTTATATTTTGTAATGAATAGTGATAGTATTTTTATACTAGCAGTTTTCTTGTTATGTGCTCCTAAATCTTTACTAATTAGAATGGCAAGTCAATTGTGGAAAGGGTAAACAATACAACAGTAGTTATTGAACTTTGAAATTTAGCAATAGGAAACTAAAATGTAAATTGCCTTTTATCTCTCAAGTTGCTGGTGTAACATATTTCCGTGAACAGACACTAAGTGTCAACAAAACATTTGCAAATTAGTCTAACAGATTTTTTAAAATTATTATCATTATTTCTAACTACTAATATTCCAAGGAGTGTTCAATAGAGTTTTGTGGCCAAAACACCTTTCCATGAGTGACATCACTCCCTTATGGAATTTTGGAATATTTTGAAGGTTTTGTTTTGTTTTGTTTTGTTTTGTCATACACCAGACAAATGCCAGTAAAGAGAAGGAGACCTGCCCACTTCCAACCGACAGAATTATGATGGGCATTAGGAAATAGAGTTCTGGCAATAGTGAGGGAAATCTAAAACTCCTCATTCATAGACAGAACCTTGGGAAGGGGACCACTGGGAAACACAGGCTGGAGTGGGAAGGATCATAAGAGGAAGGAGCTTAAGAATGGATGCTTTAAATTTAAAGCCAGGTGTGTCAAGACCTATGTTAACTCCATAGCTTTGCATGCATGAAGCTGACTTGAATCATCATAGAAAAGGCTATGAACATTGAAATAGAGCTTAAAAATAAATGTTCAGATTTCAGACTGGGAATTATAGAATAAGGATGGGCCAAGATAGTACTACAAAGTTAAACTAAATAGACAACAGAAGCCAAGGCAGCAGAAAATTGTTAAAGACATTTTGTCTTAACCTAACCTGGTAACTGCTTGCTAAAACAACAAAAATCAATATAATCTAGAAGTTGTAAACAGGACCCAGAATCACATGACATTTCAAATGACAGTGGTGCATACCAAAATTTTTATAATATACACGGAAAAAGGAACACCTAAATTATTTTCAACTGTAAAGGTAATCAATGAATGCCAATCTCAACAGCTCAAATGTTGGAATTATAATGTAAAACCTGAAAAAATGTTTTAAAAGACAAAATTTTAGGAACCAGTAGAACACTGTCAAAAATTCTAATATTCATGTGATAGGAGTCCAAGAAAGAGAAGACCGATTGCAGCAGACAAAAATCAATTAATAATTGAAAAAGTCCCAAATTTAGTTAAAAATAAAGTTTGCATATTCAAAAACACAGCAAACCCCAAATAAGATCAACTTAAAGAAATCCAGACTGGGGTTCCTGGGTGGCTTAGTTGTTAAGCGTCTGCCTTCGGCTCAGGGTTCTGGGATTGAGCCCCACATTAGGCTCCCTGCTCTGCGGGAAAGCCCGCTTCTCTCTCTCCCACTCTCCCTGCTTGTGTTCCCTCTCTCGCTGTGTCTCTCTCTATCAAATAAATAAATAAAATCTTAAAAAAAAAGCAAACCCCAAACCAAGTAACATCATAATCAAATATCTGAAACCAAAAATAAAAAATCTTGTTAGCATTCAGAACAAAGCAACTCATTATATAAAGGGAAACTGGTTAGAATAATTTAGCAGATTTCTCATCAAAAGCCATTGAGTCAAGAAGACAATGGAATAACATTTTTCAAGTACTGAAACAAAAGAATCATAGTCTGGAATCCTATATTCAGTAAAACATCCTTCAGAAGTATAGGTAAAATAAAGCAACTCAAATGAAGGAAAAAAGAGTATTTATAATATTAGTATTTTAAAAGAAATGCTAAAGGGAATTATTCATGTAGATGGAAATTGATAGCAGAGGGCATCATGGAATTCCAGGAATGAATGAAAAACAACATATATTTTAAATTACTGGGTGAATAAATTACTTTTCAACTCTAAAGTTTGTAAAAAATGGAAATCTGTTGAAGGCAAAATGATGTCATCTGATGGGATTTTCAATGTACATACCTGTAATAGATCAGAAAACTGCATTGTAATGGGAAAATATAAAGGGACCTATATCTTGTAAAATTTGTATGTTTTATTTGAAGTAACAATATACTAATTCTGAGTAGAATATGTAATGTTTAAAAGAATATTAAATTTCCTAAAACAACCATAAAAACATTTTAACAATAGTTAAAAATAGTTAAATAGTAACAAAGAGTGTTAAGAGATAAAATGGAATTCTGAAAAAAATATACACTATTTCAAAACAATAGAAGTGGACACAGTAGTAGAAACAGGAACAAAATCCAAAAGAGATGATAATAACAATAATAATCATAACCATATTAATTATCACATTAAGTGTTCTAGACATATGAATGGTCTAAACATTTAAAATATCAGAGATTGTCAGATTGGAAGTAAGGTTTCAAGTCAATAAGTGTCACTTAGAAATAGAAAATGAAACCAAATAAATTCAGACATTTATACAAAAGGAAATAATTAGGAGAAAAACAAAATAAGTAAAATTTTAAAAAGAAAATAGAAAAAATAATGAAAAATATGGCTTTTTAAAATGATCAATAAAATTGAAAAACCTGAAGCAACATTGATTAAATAAATAAATAAAGTGATAACACAATCAATATCTAAACTAAAAAAGGGGATATCACTAATGAGCCTATAGACCTTAAGAAGCTAATAAAAATAATGGGGTAATTTAACAAATGTATAAATGTAGTAAGAGAAATATAAGGCATTTAGATTGGAAGGGACAATATTAAATTATCCCTATTGACAGATGGGATAATTATCTATACAGAAAATCCCGTGACTCAGCAAAAAAGCTCTTAAAACTAATGAGTTAATTTAACAAGATAAATATGTAAATATCAACCGTATTTGTATATAGTAACAATAAAATGTTGGTTACAATATTTAAAATATCAGTATCATTTATAATAACTCTAGAGAAAATGAAATACTTAGATATAAATCTAACAAAATGTGTGTAGTATCCATATGCCGAAAACTATAAAATCCTGATGAAAGAAATCAAATATGACAAATGAAAAGACACAATATGTTCATGGGTAGGAAGATTTATATAGTTAAGATTTTAATTCTTCCTAGTTTGATCTTTGGATTTAATACAATCCAAATTAAAAAAAAGCAGGGCGCCTGGGCGGCTCAGTTGGTTAAGCCGCTGCCTTTGGCTTGGATCATGATCCCAGGGTCCTGGGATCGAGTCCCACATCGGTCTCACTGCTTGGCAGAGACCCTGCTTCTCCCTCTCCCTCTGCCTGCTGCTCTGCCTACCTGTGTTCTCTCTCTCTCTGTCAAATAAATAAATAAAATCTTTAAAAAAAAAAGCAGAAAGGCTAATGTAGATATTGACAAACTATTTGCAAAATTTATATTAAAAAAGCAAAATGTATAGGGGTGTCTGGGTGGCTCAGTCAGTTAAACATCTGACTCTTGATTTTGCCTCAGGTCATGGTCTCAGGGTAGTGAGATCTAGCCCTGTATCAGGCTCTGTGCTGGGCATATAGCCTACTTAGGATTCTGTTTCTTCTTCCCCTGCCCCTTCCCCCCATCTAAAAAAAAAATAATAATGAAAAAATAAAATAAAGGAGTTGTCATTAAAAAAAAGAACAAAATGTGTAGCCAAAAATGAGTAAAACAATAATGAATAGCTAAGAATTCTGAAAAATGTATCAGTTTGGAGGACTCATACCATCCAATTTCAAGATTTATTATAAAGCTTAAGTGGTTATGATAGGGTGATATTAGCTAAAGAATAGACATGCAGGTCAATGAAACAAAATAGAAAATCCAGACATGTACCTGCACAAATATATCAGCTGATTCTTGGCAAAAGTGCAATAGTAAATCAATACCAAAAAAGGCAATCTTTTCAAAAAATAGTTTTGGAATGAGTAGGCTGCACCTTCAATAAAAGGAACATCAACCTATACCTCATAATGTAAAGAAAAATTAAAACAGATCATAAACCAAACGTAAAATGTAAAACTGTAGACTCCTTAAGGAAAGCCTAGGAGAAAATCTTTATGACTTTATTTTAGACAAAGTCTCCTTGAATGCAACACAAAAAGCAGATGCATAAACAACACAAGTGAAATCTACAAATTAAACTCATCAAAATTAAAGTATTTTACTCTATAAAGAACACTTTTCTCTTTACTCTGTGAAGAGAATTAAAAAGCAAGCCACAAACAGGAAGTCTCTATAAATTTCATATCAGACAGAAGATTTATATCCAGAATATATGAAGAATGCTCAAAGTAAGTACACTTGATTTTCCTTATTTATGATAGTTCTGTCTGTGGCGTCATCACAGACACTGAATTACTGAATGAGAACATTCTTCCTAGGGGAAATACTGGGTTACGTTGCTAACGAGTCTCTGATTAAAACATTTTCATTAGCTAATCAATACATAGCCTTGTTTTATGTGTGTTTCTGTTTTAAGACACCTTATTTAATATACAGTGTTAATAATTAAAATTGAAATAATGACCAACAGCACTATAACTCATACCTGGAGAAAGCTTACCTAGCTTATGCGTTTTCTCTGTAAGTCACGTTGTATCTTACACTCATGAACATTACATATCATTTCAGTATTACATTTGAAAGACATTTTAATCAGTGAAATCACCAACGAAACACACACAAAAATGTGAATAGCATTGCATTGAAGAGACTGTCAAAAGTAAACTTGAGTGTGAGAGCTAAAACAGTGAGGTAGAGGGTGACCGTTTGACTTTACCTGGGAACACACATCTTGAGTGATTCAAATTTTTTACTGTTCTTCACACATGGACGTATGCAAATGATATTGAGTATTGATTTCAGAATTACTAGTACATTTTCACAAGTATGAAAATTTGCAAATACAGAATCTGTAAATAATGAAAGTTGACTGTAAAATAACAACCCAGTAAAAATATTGGAAAAAGTTTTGTGCAGATACTTCACCAAAAATATGTATACAAATAGCAAAGCACTTGAAAGATGTTCAACCTTATTAGTCATTTGAAAGAATTAAAATTAAGTTCAAAATTAGACACTATTACACAACAACTAAAAGATCTAAAACTTACATATATATGTGTAAGTTATATACACACACACATACAATGTCAAAAGTTAGGATTCAGAGCAATTGGAATTCTCATGCATTGATATTAAGATGCAAAATGCTTTAGGTACCCTAGAGAAAGTGCTTTGTTTATTTAATATAACAGAGACTATATTCTACTTTTCCATTATTATCATTACAAATTATCAAAAACTTAGTGTTTTAAAACAAAACAAATATATTATCTCACAGTTCCCTAGATCAGAATTCAAGGTTAGTTCAGCTGGTTTCTTTGCTCCAGTTTCACAAGGCTGAAATCAATGTGTCAGCGAGATAGACTGTTGTCAGAAATTTCTGGGAGGAATCTGCTCGTTCAAGTGATTGTCAGAATCTAATTTGAGGTCCTCTTTCCTTGCTGATTCTCATCTGGGGCTGCCCTTGCCTTCTGAAAACTTGTCTTTGGTTCTTGCACATGGGCCCTTACTTCTCAAAGCCAGCAAGTGTACCAAATACTTCTCGGGCTTGGTTATCTCACTAATTCCCATTTTGTCAAATTTCTTTCTTGCTTCTAGATGCAGAATTTTTTTTTTAAAGGCTCATGTGATTATATTGGCCCTATCTGGACAATCCGAGATGATCTCCCTATTTTAAGGTTCTTACATTAATTAGAACTGCTAAGATCCTTCTGTCAAACATAGAACAATATTCATAGGTTCCAATGATTAGGTCATAAATATTTTTGACAGGCCCTTATTCTGCCTACTATAGCCACTCAAAATAAAAGAGAGATGTAAAGTCACAAAATAAAAAAGAATAGATATTATGGAAATAGGGCTATACATAGCTGTTTTTTGTTTTTGTTTACCAAAGTGCATCCTTTATTCAGACTTCCTGGTTTTCACTTAATGTCCCTTTTCCGTTCCATGATCTCATTGAAGATCCCAATAATTTAGTAGCCATGCCTTATTTATATTCGTAAGTACTTTTTGGGAAAGTATCACTTTAACTTTTTCCCCATTTTAATTGAGTTTTTTTTTCTTATTGAGTGTTGAAATTTATTTTTTAAAAATATGAATACATGTTATTTAATTTAAATTTATTTAAATTATTATTTATTTTTGCCTTATTTATATTCGTAAGTACTTTTTGGGAAAGTATCACTTTAACTTTTTCCCCATTTTAATTGAGTTTTTTTTTCTTATTGAGTGTTGAAATTTATTTTTTAAAAATATGAATACATGTTATTTAATTTAAATTTATTTAAATTATTATTTATTTTTGCCTTATTTATATTCGTAAGTACTTTTTGGGAAAGTATCACTTTAACTTTTTCCCCATTTTAATTGAGTTTTTTTTTCTTATTGAGTGTTGAAATTTATTTTTTAAAAATATGAATACATGTTATTTAATTTAAATTTATTTAAATTATTATTTATTTTTGCCTTATTTATATTCGTAAGTACTTTTTGGGAAAGTATCACTTTAACTTTTTCCCCATTTTAATTGAGTTTTTTTTTCTTATTGAGTGTTGAAATTTATTTTTTAAAAATATGAATACATGTTATTTAATTTAAATTTATTTAAATTATTATTTATTTTTGCCTTATTTATATTCGTAAGTACTTTTTGGGAAAGTATCACTTTAACTTTTTCCCCATTTTAATTGAGTTTTTTTTTCTTATTGAGTGTTGAAATTTATTTTTTAAAAATATGAATACATGTTATTTAATTTAAATTTATTTAAATTATTATTTATTTTTGCCTTATTTATATTCGTAAGTACTTTTTGGGAAAGTATCACTTTAACTTTTTCCCCATTTTAATTGAGTTTTTTTTTCTTATTGAGTGTTGAAATTTATTTTTTAAAAATATGAATACATGTTATTTAATTTAAATTTATTTAAATTATTATTTATTTTAAATATTATTTAATTTCATTATTTAAATATGATGTGCACATATTTTTCCCAGTTTGGATTATTGTTCTTATATATTTAGTATTTTATTATTTACTGTTTATTATTTATTATTATTTACTGTTTATTACTGTTCTGTTTTCTTTATAGAATGTCTTAAGAAGTAAATATTTTAACTTTTATGAAGAGAAATTTATCCAGTTTTTTTTTAATAGATTTTGTTTGCTTTGTAGTGAAGAAATCTTTGCCTTAGTCAAGATAACAAAGGGAATCTCCTAAAGTTATTTCTAAAAATGTTACGGTTTTAGGTTTTACATTTAAGTCTAGGATTCATTTTGAATAAGTTCTTTGTATATGGTGTGAAGCATACCTCAAAGTTAATTTTGTTACAAATGGCTAATAAATATTTCCAGCAATGTTCATGGAAAAATACTATAATTTCTCCACTGAAATCCCTCACTTTGTAAATCATTTGTTCATATATGAGTGGGACTATTTCTGGACTTTTTATTGTGTCCCATTGATTCATATTCCAATTTTTACATCCAAACATTCTAATAATTACTTTGTTTTATAGTATTTTGTATGGACAAGTAGTGCCAGTCCTTCATCTTTGTTCTTTTTTTAGAATCAAGTCTTGGTTTCATGATTTCACTGTTGTTTTTCTCATTCCCATATACCAATTTCTATTCTGCTTTTTATTGGTTCTTTTTTACTTTGCTAGTCTTTTTCTACCTATTTAAAGTAAATATGAGGTCATTGATTTGAAACATTATTATTTTTTATTGCGATGTTTTGTTGTACAAATGTTAACTCTGAGCATAGCTCTAGCCCGTATTTTTACATTTGTGTTTTCATATTTATTCAGATTAAAATAACTTATCTTTCCCTTTTGATTTCTTGTTTGACTCATGGGATATTTAGAAATGTGTTATTTATTTTCCAAATAAGCTACAGAAGTACTTTAGAGATCTTTCTAGCATTGATTGATAACTTTTCAGAAGATGTGCTTTGTATTATTTGAATCTTTTAAATTTGATGCTTGTTTTATTGTCCAAAAAAACTGTCTTTCTTGGTAAACATTCCATGCACACTTGAAAAGAATGCATTTTCTGTTGTCCTTGGGTGAAGTATAGCAAAAATGTTTAGTAAGTCATTTTGGAAGATGGTATTATTCATCTTTTCTATACATTTTGTGATTTTCTATTTGTTCTATCAGTTATTGAGAGAGCAATATTGGCATTTGTGCCTATAATCATGGATTTGTCTATTTCTGTTTGCAGTGTTATCAATGTTCTCTTCATACATTTTGAAGCTACATTACTAGTGTGTAAATATTTAGGACCTTTATTTCTTGTTGATGAATTGATCCCCTTAGTATGAAGAAATAAGCTTCTTTATACCTGGTAATTTCCTTCCATGTTGCATCATTTTCAGTACTTTGAATTTTACTGTATTTGTGTTGTGAAGTGTGTTTCTTATAGGCAGCCCATATCTGGTCTTTTTCAAATGCACAATAATGATCTCTGCCTTTGGGGCACCTGGGTGGCTCAGTGGGTTAAAGCCTCTGCCTTCGGCTCAGGTCATGATCTCAGGATTCTGGGATCAAGCCCCGCATCAGGCTTCCTGCTCAGCGGGAAGCCTGCTCCCTCCTCTCTGCCTGCCTCTCTGCCTACTTGTAATCTCTCTCTCTGTCAAATAAATAAATAAAATCTTTATAAAAAAATAATAATTATCTCTGCCTTTTAGTTGGCGTATTTTAAATACTTACATTTAATGTGAACATTGATAAGGTTAGGTTTAATTCTAAGCCCTTGTTATATGTGTGTATATGTTTCATTTATTGTTGTTCTATTTCTTTTTTAAAAAATAAGTGCTTTTTATGATTAATTTCATCTCTTTTGATGGTCTATTAATTATTCTCAAAGAAAAATTAACTCTATGGAGTGAAATAAGCACAGAAGACTTTACTCAAGATTGCTACAATATAGAGCAGAGACTGAACTCAAAACCACTAAAACAAATGGGAGCATTTTTAAGTGCTGAGGTGGCTAGGAAAAATACTGGAGGACTTTAGAGGGAAAGTTGCTCAATGAGATTAAGATAACTTGTTTTTGTTAACTGGTGGTTAAAGAAGGTAGGCTTCTTTGGAATCTTCCACAGGAACCCTTCCATTCCACAGAAACTGGGAGATTGGGGGTACTATTTTTTGATGATTATATTTCAAAGGGATGGCTCGCAGGTACTTGTGAAAGATATTATTGGGGTAAAACTGGCAAGATACTGGGAGAATATTTAAATCTTGAAAAGCCTGAAAAAGCATTGACATTTGCAAGTTTTGTAGAATAAATCCTCAAAGAAAAGGAAGGTCAGGGCCTATAGTCAAGAAGAAACCTAAGTAAAATTTATCAAACCATGTGAAATATTAAGACCATCTTGGTCAATATAACTTTATTTCATTTCAGTGCTTGCTTTAGTATACATCTAAAATTTATCAGTCTACATTTAAGTGATATTATACCATTTCAAGTACTATATGAGGAACTTAATAATTGCATATTTTCATTAAACCATTCCTATCTTTTGTACTATAGATGTGATATATTTTATTTTTATGTACATTGTAAACCCTATACTCCATCGTTATCATTTCTGTTTAAGGATTCAATTATATTTTAATAAGATTTACTTTATAAAAACGTTGACTGTTTACGTATAAAATTAATATTTTCGTTGCTCTATCTTCCTTTGTGTAAATCTATATTTTGTCATGGTATCATTTCCTTTTAGTGTAAAAGACTTTCTGCAACATTCTTGTAGTGTAGATCTCTGATTTCTTTTAGATTTGGATAGTTTATAGATAATTTATTTTGCTTTGTTTTCTACTTGTGTAACCTTTATTTGTTTCCTGCAGTTTCCAATCTCCTAGAGTGTAGTATTATCATGTCCATGATAATTTTCATCTCTCAGGAGTTCAGTTTGTATTTTTCCGTTTCTTTAGTGCTTCCACTTAAGTTTCTGAACATACAAAATACAGACATAATAATAGTGTTAACGCCTTGGCTTTCTAATTCTAACATTTCTGTCACTTTTCAGTCTATTTTTATTGATTGATTTTTCTTATTATTATGCATTGCATTTTTCTGCCTTTTTGTGTGCCTGATTTTTTGTTTCGATGCCATATATTATTAATACTTTGTTAGTTGTTAGATATTGTTTGTATTATTGCTGTTTTTGAGCTTTGCCTGGTGTATTTACTTGGAACTAGTTTAGTACTTTTACATATCACTTATAGGGTTATTTGATCAGATGATACCTCAGTCCAAATAATCAACCTCACTACCATTGCTAAACTCTTCTGAATCCTTTATTTAAAGCCTTGTGAGTCATGAGGTTTCTTGTGTGTCTAAGAGAATGATGTCCTGTGTGAGCCCTGGATATAGTTCCCTCTACTCCTTTCAGGTGGTTCTTTCCATTGTCTAAGGTTGTTTCCCCGTAGCATGATTACTGATTAATATTCAGCTGCGTACACAAGGGGGACCATCTTTAGGTCTCTGGAATTGTCTCTCTGTGTAGTTCTTTCCTTTCAGGGACTTTGTCTTTTTTACTTAAGATGTCTTAGTCTCTATGTTCCCTCAGCTCCAGCTCCTAAAATTAACATGCCTACCAACTGGCTTTTCTCTCCCTTTACCATTGGTCAGAAACACTATCAACAGAGTAAGCTGATACAGTTTTGGGGCTGATATTTTTTCCCATTTCTAAGTGTTGGTTTTATTTAATTTCCTGATGTTTGATGTCCAGTCTGATACTTGATGTCTTGAAGACCACATTTTAAAAAAATTTTGTTTGTTTTTGGATTGTTTCAAGTAGGAGATTAAATCCATCTTGAAGAGTGGTAGTTTCATACATATTTTTTTACTACTGAAAATGCAGTGAAATTCATTTACACTTAATTTCCAGTGTATACTTTTCAGGCCAAGTGAGGAAGATATACAACCACCTAGGAGAGGCACTTTTGTTTTTAACATGATGGCCCCAAAAATATGAAAAATAAAATTTGTTTAATTAGACAAATGCTAAAAATTTTTATCTTGCCATTAATTGAATTCTTTCAGAAAGTTTTCTGTAGTTTACTTAAACATCCCAATATTTTTATACATATTTTGCCAGGAAAAATAAAAAAGAGCATTCTGTCAGAAAGAAATCCCAGCATGTTAGTTATATCTATTTATTTCGAATGACCCATGGCTTTAAAATCTGTAGAGTCTTGCATTTATAAGACAAACAGGATTCCATTGGCAACAGATTCTGTTTCTGACTATAGGCACAAGCCATCATTCCATTTGATTTCTTTTTTTTTAAGATTTTATTTATTTATTTGATACAGAGAGGGAGAGAGATCACAAGTAGGCAGAGAGGCAGGCAGAGAGAGAGGAGGAAGCAGACTCTCCGCTGAGCAGGGAGCCCAATGTGGGGCTCAATCCCAGGACCCTGAGATCATGACCTGAGCCGAAGGCAGAGGCTTTAACCCACTGAGCCACCCAGGTGCCCCCCGCATCTGATTTCTAAGCAGTAGTAGTACCAGTGGATTTTTCTGTACTTGGACTCAATTATCCAACTCTCTGGCTGCATAAATCTATATGAATACATTTTAAATTAAAGTTATATTAGAATATCCATTTTGACTGTAAATTTCAATATTCCCTATAATACCATGAGGCTGCCTTACCATTCAAAAAGTAAAGCACAATGTCCTATATATTGAGACTGGTATGTATTTAGTTAAAGGGACTTTATGTGAAAATTGGCTTGAATATTCTAAAACTTGTTTTATTAGAGCTAATGAAAAAATGACTTATGATGGAATTAATTATCTTTATGAAACAAAATTTCATAAATTATATGTAAATTGAAACAGTTTTAATTAAGCACACAGTAAATGCAACTCATTAAAACAGGTGCCTTTTTTTATGAGTGAAACATCACTACTACTGTTTCTAACCTGAAAATACTTTCCACATTTCCCTCAAAATCTTAGCTTCCATCATGAAAACAAAGGGATATGCCTATGTGTATGTAAAGCATTACTTCTAATTGTAGAGAATAGAATCACAGTCTGAAAGAATGCTATTATTCATCTCAATCTACATCTTTTCAAAAAGTTCAATCTCAGAGGTAAAGGATGCTTAAGATACTTTCCCCCAATTTCTCTGGAGGCTTCCTTTTGAAGGTTGGGTGAATACCAAAATGTTACCCTTTGTTTTTTGGGATTTTTTTTTTTTATATATCTATGTGTACACAAGAGTCCATGTATTCTGCTTTGAAGCTATGCTTTCTCCTGTTTCTTGCTGCTTGTATCTTCTAGTCTGGCTTGCTTTTAACTCTTTTAAACTCACTTTTTCTTTTAGTTCTTTGTCTATGCAATTCCTTGGAGTCTTATACTGAAAGAACATGACTTGACTGCTGACTTTCAAAAGTCACAAATGAAATGAGCTTAGGAACTTGCGATATCCTAGTGCTGTCTACAAAAAACTTTCCTAAATGCTGCAGTTGGGGCAGTTACACAAACCTGTTAAAACACGGTAACATAATAAAATGATGGGAAATACTGGCTGAAATACTAGAAAAAGACCCAACATTAATTTAGTGGATTGTTGTTGCATTACTGATTTTGTTCCTTAAGAACATGCTTGAAAGACAGTGAAATCCATTTTTCTACAACAGCATTTTAAAATCCAGTTATAAACCATATCATAGTAAAATTCTTAGAACATAAATGTTTTTTAACATGTGTTTATATTAAAATGTTTTAATACATTTCAAATATGTGTTTTAATATCAAAAGTAAGAAAAAAGTAGAGTTCAACTGTAAACTTTGGACTTCTATATTTGTAGGCCAATTTATAACTTAAAACTACTACAGAATATTCTATTAATAAAAGTAGGGGGTGCTTGGGTGGCTAATTCAATTAAATGTCTAACTCTTCGTTTTGGCTCAGGTCATGACTTCAGGTCCATGAGATTGAGCCCCATACTGGGCTCCATGTTCAGTGTGGGTCTACCTGACATTCTCTCCCTTTCCTTTACCCTCCCCCTCTGCTTCTTTCCCTGCTCACACCCTCTCTCTCTCAAATAAATAAATAAAATCTTAAAAAAAAAAGTTAGGAAATGTTAAAGGATTGCCTATAAAGTGTTTAATGTGTTAACAGCCAGAGTTTGCTCCTGTACTTTATGGTATTGGATATCTTAGTGGGTCATAGAATGTATAAATGTAAATAACTATATGTTTAGCATTATTATGCTAAAATTATGTAGCATGTGTGTTTAGTGTTATTATGCTAAACATAAGTTCTTCAAACATTATTTAGCACTTAAAAAATAGCAATGCCAATCACAGATGTACTATCTAATGAAGTCTTCTTGTGGGATATAGCATTTGAATTCATCAAGGGATTAAAAAGATACTAAAACAAAACAAAACAAAAAACCAAAACAACAACAACAAAAACTTTGAGCAAAATATAGTGGTTGTAAATTCAGGGGAAAACCAGAGCAGTTCTGAAATTACTAAATCCATGTGTATAATCTTGGGGACATCTAGAAATTAAAATACATGTCTTTAGAACTTCACTTCCAGCCACATCTATATGGATCCTGCATACTCAACTGGTAGGATCAAACATGAATAATATGCTGTAATATTTTTCTTCAATCTTTCGCTGCCTAAAAACTTAAGGCAGATTTGTTATATTTGAGTTTCTGCCTGCTTCTCCTGAGAGAGAATGCTTATATTCAAGTACATAGACTCTGTAAGAAGACACAGTGGTGCATTTAGCCTTGAAAGTGCTTGAGGTTGAGAGGTGGGTATCCTTTGATTCAGATTCTGATTCCACCACTCATAAATTCTGTTATGTGAGATAAATATTTGACCTCAACAAATGCTGAATTTCTCATCTATAAAATAAGAAATATTTATAGGAATAAAGATATAATCTGTATATAAAAATATGATGTTTGAAAATATCTCATGTTTTGCTTGATGGATACATACTTGTCATGTGCACATTTTATTCCCCCTTTGTGCTACTCAATAAAACACTACAAAAGGATCTTTAAATACATCTACTAACCAATTTATATCCAGCTGTAGTATTTTATTCATTCCCTAGTTGTATCCAAATACCATAAATCGAGATGTTCTTACCCACTATTCATGACCTCCTTTCTGAAGGCCAAATTTTGAATCCTGATAAATATAAACACACACACACACACACACACACACACACACACACACACACACACATTTTTGGCTATCATATGACACAGTCCACTATCAATTCTCTAAAACACAACAATTTGGCTTTTGTTCTACTATAACGTACATAATTTTTTTTTCCCTCTTCAGTAAAGATATTTAAACCTGCCTGGTTACTTAGTGGATATTAGTAACTTCCTGACAGGCAAAAAGCCATAAAAATTCTATAAAAAGTTTTACTGACAAATAGCAGCATGCTGCAAGAGACTCTTTCCATATAGGACATTCAGTTTGGGAAAACTCTATCTTATCATCTTTTTACCCACACTTTAGAAACTCTGAATATTTTGAATTGCTTATTTAAAGATGCTCTAGCATGAATACATTTTAGTAATGATGGAATAGTTGGCCTGGTTAACCCTCTCACAGATAACCATTATAAACTCTGAAAAATTATATAAAAATAACTGTTTGAAGGTTAAAGAATGATTTAAAGAGTAATCCCCCCACAATGCAGAAATTGAAGGGAAATGGACACTAGAAGAAATGAAATGAGATTTCATTCATGGCCTATCATAGGGGAGGCAGAGTTTTGGTATGTGAATTGAATAGAGTTTCTGCCCTCTAGTACACAAAATCAATACTACTGAAAGGGAAATAACAGAATTCAGTTCTCTACTATCACTATCCACAATAATAAACTTTGTAAATAATCCACAGGAAATGATGGAAATAATGAGTGGAGAGAATTATGATTTATGAATGCAAAACTATAAGAACAAGGACTAAATGATTAGTCTACATAATAAAACACAATAAATAAAATGAAAAATTGCCCTCATCAGTTTACTAGTAGATCATAGATGGCAAAAGAAACATTGATATACTTGAACACAAAATACTAAAATTATCTAATCAGAGAAACAGAAAGACAAAGAGGAGAAGACAGACAATAGAAAGACTAAGACAAAGAGAGACTTTTAGTTTGTTTGTTTGTTTGGTTAATGAGACCAGTTTCAAAGGCCAATGGGACAAAATGAAGAGGTCTCATCTCCCCTCTCCCCCTTTCCCTTTTTCTTCCTTTCTTTCTTTCTTTCTTTCTTTCTTTCTTTCTTTCTTTCTTTCTTTCTTTCTTTCTTTCTTTCTTCTTTCTTTCTTTCTTTCTTTCTTTCTTTCTTTCTTTCTTTCTTTCTTTCTTTCTTTCTTTTTCTTTCTTTCTTTCTTTCTTTCTTTCTTTCTTTCTTTCTTTCTTTCTTTCTTCTTTCTTCTTTCTTTCTTTCTTTCATCTTTTCTTTCTTTCTTTCTTCTATCTTTTCTTTCTTTCTTTCTTTCTTTCTTTCTTTCTTTTCTTTCTTTCTTTCTTTCTTTTTCTTTCTTTCTTTCTTTCTTCTTTCTTCTTTCTTTTTCTTTCATCTTTTCTTTCTTTCTTTCTTTCTTCTATCTTTTCTTTCTTTCTTTCTTTCTTTCTTTCTTTCTTTCTTTCTTTCTTTCTTTCTTTCTTTCTTTCTTTCTTTTTCTTTCTTTCTCTCTTTCTCTCCCCTCTTGCTTAATTGACTGATTTATAATTATAAAATTACCTTCTTTGTTCTTGGTTATATTCCTTTTCTGAAGTCCACATTATCTGATATTAATACAGTCTCTTAGGTTTATTTTGATTAGATTAATATAGTCTCTTAGGTTTCTTTTGATTACTGTTTCTATAGCTTACCTTTTTAAATTTATTTTTACTATTAATCAGTCCAGTTTACAGAGGGATAATTTATGTACAGTCACACTTGTTTTAGCTGTACAGCCTGATGAATTTTGACAAATGTATGGACCCATGTGACTACTACACAATCAAGGCATAGTACATTTCCACCACTCCCCAAACATCCCCCATTCCATATTGAAATCAATTCTCTCTCCTTGCCCTAATTTCTGTTATTCTTTAGTAGTATTTATATCTTCTAGTATGCTATATAAGTTGTATGCTGCAGAATTTACTTTTTGTCTTTACTTGGTTCTTTCACTTAGCATTGTATTTTTTAGTTTGATCCTTATAATTGTAGTAAGTCTTGTTTAATACTCAGTTATATTGTTTTTGTATATTGAATTTGTTCACCATGGATTAGTTGATGGGCATTTGGGTTGTTCACCGCTTTGGGATATTATGAATAAAACTGCTATAAACATTTTTGTACATCTCTTTCTGTGGAATTATTTTCATTTCTCTAGAGTAAATGCCTACAAGTTACTGTTGTATCATATAGTAATTGTTAGTGTAATATTATGAGACTGTCAGCTGTTTTCTGAAGGACTTATACTTTGTATTTCTACCAGTAATTGTTGAGTGTTTCAGTTACTTTCTATATTCACCAGAACTTGGTGTAACCAGTTAGTGTTTTTTTGTTTTTCTTCCTCCCATTAAAAAGAAAAATACACATGGTAAAATGTGTGTACTGTAATATCATAACATTTTGCTGATAACTATTAGTATTGAGCATCTTATGCTTAGTTGCCTAGCATTTATTTAAAACTTTTTCCTGTTAAAGGTAAAAACAAAATAAGTTGTTTGGTTATTATTACTGAATTTTAAATACGATTTATATATTCTAGATATAATTCCATTATCAGATATATATTTTACAAATAGTGTTTCCAATCATTTTCTTAATAGTGTCTTTAAATATATAAAGAGGGCACCTGGGTGGCTCAGTTGGTTAAGTGTCTGACTTCAACTCAGGTTGTGATTCCAGGGTCCTGGGATCAAGCTCTGCATTGGGCACCATGCCCAGTGGAGAGTTGGCTTCTCTCTCTGCCTCTCCCCTCTGCTTGTGTGCTCAGTCTCTCTCTAATGAATAAATAAAATCTTAAAAAAAATACAGTATAAAGATTTTTAATTTTGATGAAGACCAACTTACCTTTGTTTTCTTTGATACTTTATCTACTTGGTGTTATGTGTAAGGTATCTGCCTAACCTAAGAGGAAATGATATTTTCTTTGATATTTACTTTCCAAAGTTTATTGTTTTAGGCTTTACATTTAGATTTATGAACTATGCCAACCTATTTTTTTTAATATGGTGTGAGGTAAGGATAGAAGTTCATTTTGTTTTTAGGTATGGTTTTCTGATGGTGCAGCACCATTTGCTAAAAAGATTTAATTACTTTGTAAATTTTCTTGAAATTCTTCTTGAAAATCTTCATTCTGTTTAAGAAAAGTGTACAAGAATGTGTATAGCAGTTTTATTCATAATTTCCAAAAGCAGTAAATAACTTTATTAGAATGTATTAACAATTAATGTATTTCCAGATACTTACTAACATTTTGTTAACAAAGTTTACATCTAAGTTTATTTAAAAAAAAAATGCAGCTCATTATTTTTCCCTCTCTCCCTCTTTCCCTTTCCTATTTTATTTTATTTTGTTTTGTTTTATTTTATTTTTTTCCTATAGCCCATAGTCTGACCAACCAGGCCATTTGTTTCATATTGTAAGGGTTAGAGTAGACTTTTGTCATTCTGACAATGGTGTTGGAGCGACTTTAAGCCTATTGCCAGCACTCACCTTCTCTCTTTCCAATAGTGGGGTGGGAGTGACGCAGGAGAATATATCTTTGTCTAAAGAATAGTGAGGAAACCCTAGTGGCAATTCCATAAAGACTAGTACCAAGTCAGTGTCACCCACTATCTCTCTTACTGAATGACATTGTTTTGTAGGGTCATGGTTGTCTCCCTTACACTTCTTTTCCTCTTCATTCTACCATTGTCAACAGACACTTCTTTGCTTTTTGCTTTTTTTTTTTTCTTCCTCAGAATGTATTCATTTTAACTACTACCTCTTCAAAGTACATGTAGTTTTAAGTCTTTTCCCTGTAGGCCTTGATCTCATCATAGGACACTATGTTAGTATCTTCATTTTTGCAGTGTTTTTGGATCAACCATAAGCCAGTTACTAGCTTTTCCTTTCTGCCTTCCTTCAGTGTGGTGGGGATGGGCCAAGAACATGAAGAAATGTCTGGTAGACTCTCTTTTTCTTTCTCTCTCTCTTTTTAAACTTACAGTTAATTTGATATTTGAACATTTTCAGCTCCACCAAAGGTGTGGTGTTGTGTACTTTTATTTTCCCCCCATTATTTTGCATTTGGAAGATATTTTTGGAGGTGGAGCTTAGGTAGTTGTCTATTCATCTCTCTCTTCCCACTAACTTGGCAACCACTGATCTTTTTATTGTCTGTATATTTTTGCCTTCTGTAGAATGTTATAGAGTTCAGTCATACAGTGTCTTAGTCTGTTTGGGATGCTATAACAAAATACTGCAGCCTGGGAGGCTTATAAACAACAGAAATTTATTTTTCATACTTCTAGAGGCTGCAAAGTCCAAGGTCATGGCACTGGCAGATTCAGTGAGGCGGATGGTGAGAGGCCATTTCCTGGTTCGTAGAGGATGCCTTCTTACTGTGTCTTCACATGATAGAAGGTGCTAGAGATCTCTCTAGAATTTCTTTTCTAAGCCACTGTCTCATTCATGAGGGCTCCTCACTTGTGACTTAAGCACTCCCAAAGTCCCCATCTCCTGATATCATTACTTTTGGGAGTAAGGATTTCAGCATGAATCAGGGGCAGGAGAGGTATAAACATTCACATCATTGCATACACTATGTGACCTTTTCAGATTGGAGTCTTTCGTTTAATAATATGCATTTAAATTTCTCCATGTCTTTTCATTACATGATTTTTTAAAGAATTCATTTTTTTTAGTAATCTCTTACACCCAGTGAGAGGCTTGAACTCACAACCCTGAGATCAAGAGTCATATGCTCCACTGACTGAGCCAGCCAGGTATGCCAGGTATGATTTTTAGAGTAGTGAAACTGTACTATAGTGATTTGGGTACAT
>LNAC01001263.1:96186-185635 GCA_002007465.1 Ailurus styani
TCATTTTTTTAAGTAATCTCTTATACCCAGTGAGAGGCTTGAACTCACAACCCTGAGATCAAGAGTCATATGCTCCACTGACTGAGCCAGCCAGGTACCCCAGGTATGATTTTTAGAGTAGTGAAACTGTACTATAGTGATTTGGGTACATCTTATTATACATTTGTCCAAACTCATACATCAGTAGTGAATTACAATGTGAACTATGGACTTAGAGTAATTATGTTATTGTAGGTTCATCAATAGTAGCAAATGTACCACTGCGATAAGGGATGTTGATAATGGGGGTGGCTATGTATGTGTGGGGTCAGGGGGTATATGGAAAATTTCTATAGCTTTTGCTCAATGTTGTGAACCTAAAACTGCTCTAAAAATAAAGTCTATTAAAATGTAATGCATTTCAGATAAGTTCTGTGAAGAATAATATAGGCAAGGTTATGAAGAATAATATAGGTGAGATTATGAATAGTTATAGGGTACTATTAAATGGTGTTATCAGAGAAGACCTTTCTGGTTAGATGACATTTGAGCAGAGTTTGATGTTATCATGAGAGTGAACAAATGGATATTTCAAAGAATACTGATCCAAGGGGACAACAATTGGAAAAGGCCTGAATTTGGAGTATGCTGTTATTTCAGTGTACCCCCCAATTCTGCTCAGTAAATATTATTGACTATATGAACTGTAGGTCATTACATCCTTACATCTAAAGATTGATAAATAAACTCATAACTCATAACACTTGCAAATAAAGTTATGCCTGAGAATTATTATGTGTAGAGTTAGACTGTAATTTCAGAAGAAGCTGTAGACATTTGCAATAACCAGAGATTCTGGGGGCAACTGTTAAAGTAAATTGTAATGAATCATTTTTATAAAACATTTTCTTAGTTTCTAAAATAAGCATAACAACAGTGAAAAACAGCATTGCTTTGAAACTACACTTCCTAATTTTAAAAACATTTTCATATGAATTTTGTTCTTTTCCTGCCAATTCTTCCGTGAATTAGGGGGGAAAAGTAGTGCTTACTTCACAACAAATGGCCACTGTATTCTCAGTTTTACAGACATGTATGAATTACCCATATCGCAAATTTCTGTATCTTAATAAAATACTTTGAGTTCTTTCTATGAGCCAAATATTCTATATTTCCTTTTGTAATCACAATACTGCTATACAACAGGTGTTATTTTGTTGTTGATAAAACAATAAAATGAGAAAAATTATTTAAGACTAGGATGACACAACTTTATCTGTATTAATGACTTCGATCTCCAGTTATTATGACTATGTCATAGACATAGATATTTATATTGATTTATAATATTATATTCATTGAAAAAGAAAATACATTTATTTATTATACTTAATGAAAACTTAAGTATGCATAATTAATGCTGTTGATACCACTACAAGTATTGTATAACAATTGAAAGTTTCAGATACGATAGTATTATCTCATATAACACCTTATTTGAATGGAAACAATTTCAATAAGATAGGTACAACAAACATTAAAATGCCGGTTTTACAAAGTAATACTCAGAAATGAGATTGAGAAAAGTCCTACAGCAATTAAATGGTACTCAGTAATTTGAAAGTAAGTTTTCTATTAAGCTTGCAAGTCACATGGCCAAAGACATATATATCATGGAAGACATGTGAATGTTATCATTCAAATTAAAATCTAATTTTCATCTTTTAAAAACAGATATTTTAAATAATTTTATGTCATATCCTTTGATCATAATTTTGGAACTTAATTTAGGAATCTTAAAATGGGAGAAAGTTAATAGTGTATCTATGACAACGAACTCTCCTAAACATAGCCCAATTTATTATAGATGCAGGGGACTTTGGGTGACGTTCGTTATTTGCTATGACTGACATAAAATTTGGCTGAACCTATTCTCATATTACTAGAGTTTATTTTTATTTTCATAAAAAGTAATTGTAAGTATACAGTGTAATTCATTGCCTTACTAAAAATTAAGGATTTTATTGTTTATTGTGAATAAGCAGATATGCAAATCTGGAATGGTATGTTACTAAGCCCAGTTTTATGTTTTATTTATTTATTTTTAAAGAATTTTTATGTATTTATTTGAGAGAGAAAGGGGCAGAGGGAGAGGAGGAAGCAAACTCTCTGCTGAGTAGGGAGCCTGATGCGGGGTTTGATCCCAGGACCTGAGGAGCATGACATGACTCAAAGGCAGATGCTTAACTGACTGAGACACTCGGGCGTCCCTAAGCCCAGTTTTAATATGAATACAATATTTTGAATTTTTGACATCAATAGCTACTGAATGAAAAATCATTTAAAGACAACATGTCTGAAGCATGTCTCATGGAGAGAAGACCAAATTCTCCTAAAAATCAGTTATTAAAGAAGTAAGCATGACTGAGGTATAATATAATTTACAATGGAATTTTGAATTCTTAGAGTATTATTGAGTTCCTACCCACTGGAGTATTTGCTTATAGACACATTTTGAATTGCATTCATGTTTATGAAGATGATTTTCCTGACTAAGATCTGTTTACCTAACAGTGCAAAATGAATAAAATATTGCATTACAGTATTGCTGCATTTATTCTACCAGTATTAATTTTGGAACTCTGAGGAATTCCAAGTAAACAAAAGAAATGACACAGTCTTTACCTTCTAGGAACTCTCCATGTCAGATTTTCTAGGTATTTTCTAAATTTTAGCACAAAGTTATCTATTTTAGACCTGTGACAATCTTTTTATCTTTATCTATTTCTCTTTACAGAAAAAAAAGTGTGTAAATTTTGGGACACTAAGGAATTATTTGTGAATTCTAAGGGATGAATAAACAATAAATTACCTATTTTACAGCAAGTGGGTAGTTTAGTAATTATGAAGGTTCAGTAATTTCCATCTACATTGGATGGTGTGGAGGTTGAGTCAGTCGTTAGTTAATGGAGGAACATACATAAACAGGAAGCATTCTTTACCTACCATCTCTACACAATTCAGTTTTTAACACTGAATCATTTATTCACTCCCCACTGTCTTTTCTTTTATATTTTTCTCATCAGAATCTTAACACCTGTCATATCAAAATATTAGACATTGTCATGACAATGTTATCTTAGAGATGGTGAAGAGAAACTATTTTAAAGAATGTGGCTGTGATGCAACGCTTCTTGCTCTCCTTTATGTATTTCTGTTGTGTACCTAAAGTAGAAGACACACAGTAAGAGGCTGCATTGGCTATATCCTAAGCAGTATGAGACCTTTGTGAATTTTAGCATTACTCACCAGGGAACTACGCTGGGATATAGAAAAATACTTCAAAGCAATAAAATGTTAGCATTTACTGGACTTAAAAGACATAAAAAGGAGTCAAAAGCTTCTATAATGACTAATGCAAGAACATATTCAAATGAGACTCACTATATCTCAATCGCTGTGCTTTGGAATTTTACAGTTATCTCATTAATTATTTCAATAATTGCTAAAGTAATTATTTTAGTCACATTTTAAATATAAGGAAACTGACCTTGAGTAGTTTTCTCAACTTGCAAAGCTAACATATAGCATAGTGTAATTTGCAACATATTTTACTTTCATTCCATATTCACTGTTCTTTTCACACATCATCATTGCCAAATCTTTCTAATTGAATTAATGAATATGTGAAAAATCTATGTGAAAGAATTCACACTTTCCTATGCTGTTGTAATAAAGTTTTGTTTTCTGTTTTTTGTGTTTTTTCAGGGTTTTTTTTTTCAGAAAATGAGAATCAACACCATAATCAGAATGTGTTTTGGGTCATTATAGTCAATAAAGATAAATGTTTAAATCATATATTTTTATCCCTTGTATTCAAAAGCCTCAAAGAATCTCAAGTAGGAAGAAAATAAAATATATACTAAAATGTGATTAGAGAAATAGTGTCCTTTAAAAAAAGTTATATATGGGATAGTAAAATTTAAATTATGGCTAATTTAATGTTTGACTTACTTTGTTCGGTGTTCCATAGAGAAATAATCATTGTCTAAGTTGTAAAAAATAGAGAGAACAAGAAAAAAAACTATCACAATTATAACCACCTCTTTTTTTTTTTTTACCTTAATGAGAAACCCAAATATCACTGAGGAAAAAAAGAGCTAAAAATAGCAGACATTTTGTGTATTAGCATTCATGATATTAATAGTAGGGAGGAAAGAATTATTAAGGGGTGCCTAGGAAGCTCAGTCAGTTAAGCATCTGAGTTTTGATTTTGGCTCAGGTCATGATCTCAGGGTGCCGAGGTCCAGCCCCACATAGGCTCCAGGCTCAGCAGGGAGCCTGCTTGGGATTCTCTCTCTTCCTCTCTCTCTGCACCTCCTCCACTGGCTCATACATGAGCACTCTCTCTCTCAGATAAATAAATAAATCTTAAAAAGTGAATCATTAATATAAGACCATTAGGATTCTAGAGTTTTATGTCTTCAAATATTAAATAATTATAAGTAAGCTAAAGAGTAGTCTCTGAAAGAAATGGCCATTATGATAATTCTGATACTCAATGACATAACTTTAATTTATATGATAAACTATAAAAATGCAAACTGAAAATTCAAATTGTAAAAGTAGAGAACAACTTATGCGTATGTTTATAAGAATTTTACCTTAAAAATTAAAAGGCACCCATAAGAACTCATACACACCAATATTAGGTCCACTCTTACTTATTAATTTAATGTAAATACAGACAAACAAAAAACATTCAGGATGACAATTATAAAATATCTTTTAAATAGCCAGAAAGAGCTAAACCTATTTTGAGATTCCTTTATCAGTGATATCTGTCCCTCAGGTTAATAAACAATCGTTTACTCTGCCAGTAAGAAGAGTCTGTTAATCCTAACAAAAACAGAGTGTGAATAAAAGCTATAAAGAGTCCATTTAAATAACAGATGTGATTGCAGAAAGACCTAAGAAGATTTAGTTCTTAAAATTGGGGAAGACGCGTTAGTTCACAAAAATAGTGCCCAAACTAATGTTGGACATTTCAAGATCACATTTTCCAGAAGAAAGAATAAAATTGTGTTGATAATTCAGGACATGTTTCTTTGTTTACCATTATAAAAGCTTTTCAGTTTGTTTGTTTTGTTTTTCATTAATGCATGCCTATGGGAAGAGAGTGCCACCTTGGAAAGAAGCAAATCTCTCAAACGTTTAACATTTTTGCACATTATAAATATATTTAAAATTTTCTGCTTGAGAGCACAAATCATCAAATTTTGAGGCTGTATTTCATATTCAAAGTATCATGCTAGAATATAGAATTATTATGGGAGTTCATGGTGTTGTGATAAGAATTGTAAACAAAAATATTGAGCAGAAAATAAGAAGATAGGTAGCAAACAGAACATGATAAGGAATCAATTAAAACTATTTTATGTTTTGTATTGGCTGTTTTTCCCTGTTATTTAAAAGGTAAATCTGACTTAGATTCACTGGAAGCAGAGGACCTGGGAAGCAGCCTATCTTGGTCCCAACCCTCTAATTATCTATTTAATTTAGGATAGTTACTTTAACTTCCAAGGCCTCTGATTTCTCATCCCTACAATGTGATGCTAATGAGACCTAAGGCGGGGAGGGGGCGAGGGGTTTAAGTGGTCAGCTCTTGGTTGCTGCTCAGGTCCTGATCTCAGGACTGTGAAATCAAGCCCGGCATTGAACTCTCCACTCAGCACAGAGTCTACTTGTCCCTCTCCCCCTGCCCTTCCTCCTGCTCTTTCTCTCTCTCAAATAAAATTAAATCTTAAAAACCAACCAACCAACCAAACAAACAAACAAAAAAAAACCTAACCGGGAGGACTTTTCTATGTGAAATAAAATTTGAAATCACTTAGAATAGTGTCTTTCATATAATATCACTCAATGAATGTAACTGTAATTTATTATTACCATTGTTCTTGTTGGTAGGAGCAGTAACAGTAGCAGCNTAAATAAATAAATAAATTAAATTAAATTAAATCTTAAAAACCAACCAACCAAACAAACAAACAAACAAAAAAAAACCTAACCGGGAGGACTTTTCTATGTGAAATAAATTTTGAAATCACTTAGAATAGTGTCTTTCATATAATATCACTCAATGAATGTAACTGTAATTTATTATTACCATCGTTCTTGTTGGTAGGAGCAGTAACAGTAGCAGCAGTAGTAGTAGTAGTAGTTGGCAGTAGTACTAAAGAACAATAGAAGAGGCTGATTGAAGATTGACTCAAGGGCAGGGAAACATCAGAGTGAAATCAGGAGGGTAACACAGTGAGCAGACAACCACAAAAGGTAGGCTCTTAAATTAACTTTCTGTGGCCATGGTAACAAATTATTGCNCGTTCTTGTTGGTAGGAGCAGTAACAGTAGCAGTAGTAGTAGTAGTAGTTGGCAGTAGTACTAAAGAACAATAGAAGAGGCTGATTGAAGATTGACTCAAGGGCAGGGAAACATCAGAGTGAAATCAGGAGGGTAACACAGTGAGCAGACAACCACAAAAGGTAGGCTCTTAAATTAACTTTCTGTGGCCATGGTAACAAATTATTGCGCACTTAGGTGTCATAAAACAATACACATTTATCCTATTACAGTTCTGGAGGCCAGAAATCTGAAATCAGTTTCATGGGGCTCAAGTCAAGGTGTTACCAGGGTTTGTCTTCCTGAGGCTCTAGGCGAGAATCTGTTCCTCACCTCTTCCAGCTCCTGGAGGCTACTGACATTTCTTGGCTTATTGCCACATCGTTCCAATCTCTTTATCTGTCATCATATTACCTTCTCTTCTGTAGTCAGATCTCCCTTAGTTTATAAGAATATATGTCATTATATTTAATTCCATTTGGATAATCCAGGATGATCTCCCCACATCAAGATTCTTAATTTAATCTGATATGTAAGGAAAGTCCCTTTTGCTGTATAAAGTAACATTCACAGATTTCAGGATCAGGGTGTCTTTGGGATATTATTATTATTATTATTATTATTATTATTATTATTATCTTTTTAAATACTCTGACGTCTCCAAAAGGTTACTGTTGTTATTATTATTATCTATAATTTCAATAAAGTCATTTGAATCAAGGTTTTTTGTCATTTTTCCGAGAAAAACTATTTACTTTTAAATTAATGTTAACCCTTTTGAAAAAATAGGTAACAGAGAGTTGTGATGTTTCTTAGCAACATAAAAAGTAATGGGATGCTTTATAACGTATCTTTTACTTGTCAATCTTTCTACTTCTAAAATAATAAAATTATAATAAAATGTCACATGGGAGTAATAATTTAGTTTTCACTGCCTGGCATCAGGCAGTATACTAGATTTAGGAGGGATTGGTAAAGAATTTAAACAAAGTCATATTTATTTCTAATATGCTGAGTATGAATTATAACATGACAATTTTTACCAGATTTCCACAAAAAAACAAATATTTCCTCTGTTTTTTCCTGGGCCAACTGGCCATTCTTATGTTGAAATCTGGTTAAAAGCATGGATTGTGGCCTACTTAGTGATCCATCCATAAAACAATAACAACAACCTGAATTCCAAATACCAGAGACTGAAATCTTCAGCACTACTTCAAAGAGAACCTGAGTCTTTGAACCTCTATCTTGTTGTATTGTACAGGGCATTCTCTGTACTAATTTGTTGTGGTTATAAAACACTTAGCCAAATAGTTTACATTTGATTTTATTTTCTATTCTATACTTCTCTGCCCCATTTTTTTGCCCTCAAAATCCATTTTTTTTACAGTTTTATTTCTTTATTTGACAGAGAGATAGAGAGCACAAGTAGGCAGAGCAAGAGGCAGAGGGAGAGAGAGAAGCAGGCTCTCCCCTGAGCAGGGAGCCCAATGTGGGACTCGATCCAGAACCCTGGGATCATGACCTGAGCCGAAGGCAGTGGCTTAACCGACTGAGCCACCCAGGTGCCCATCAAAATCCATTTATTTAAAAAGAAATAATAATCTGTTGGGAAAGTGAAGAACAATAAAAATAAACCAACAAGCCAACAAACTGAGAAATAAGGGTCGGAGCCAGTGTTTATTCCCAGGGCAGGATTTTTACATATTTTATCTCATTTAAGCCCTTCAAGCACCTGACATAGACCTTGAGACTCTTGTTGCAGATGGAGACACTACAACTCAGCCTGGTGAAATCTCTAACTAGCAGAGGTGGCATTTGAACTCCAGTGTCTGGTTACAAAGGATGGGTGTCCCACAATGTTGTTTTTGTTTTCTAGCATCAAATCCCTGTATTATTACCTTCATTGTTACAATTCCTTTTGTTTCTCCATAAGTATAAATTTTCTTCTAGATCCCATGATCAGGAGCCTTGTTTAGGATTTAAAACTGATGCCAATTTTCAACTGATGACCATTCAGGTATTAATCTAGTGTAGGCAGAAGATCTGAAAAAGAAAATGTTATTTTAGATCTGAATTCATTGTCCTCAAGGAATTTTCTTCTATAGGTGTCAAAACTGCTTTTAATTTTTTTGCGATTTTATTTATTTATTTGAGAGACTGAGAGAGCACAGATGGGGGGAGGGGCAAGGAGAGAGGGCGGGAGATAAGCAGACTTCCTGGTGAGTGGGAAACCTGATGCCGAACTTGATCCCGGGACCCTGAGATGATGACCTGACCTGAAGTCAGACACCTAACCGACTGAGTGACCCAGGTACCCAAAACTCCTTGTATTTTTTACAAGAAATTCTCCAAAGGGCCATGTAACAGACTTTTACAGTTTATATAATTAATAATCAGAAAATTGAATATTTAATTGTATTTTCCATCTTCCCTGATCCTCTTAAATTCTTGCTTCTCATTACTTCTGTCATTTTCTGCTCAAGTTGATATTTTATTATCTATATTGTCAGAAAGCTAGAAAAATATTAGCTATATTTTAAGTTGGAAAATAATAGAAAATATTACCTGAAAAATGAACGTTTTTTGAACACATGAATTTTTTTCTGAAATATATGTTCAAGATAACTCATTTATTTTCAAAGATCACCTTTAGATTTTTCATGATGTCTTGGAGGTATTTAGAGCATATTAAAAATAGTAATTAGTGGTACCTGGTGGCTTAGTCAGTTGAATGTCTGCCTTTGGCTCAGGTCATGATCCCAGGGTCCTAGGATCAAGCAGCCTGTCAGGCTTCCTGCTCAGGGGGGAGTCTACTTGTCCCTCTCCCTCTGCCCCTCCCTCTGCTCATGCTCTCTCTCTCTCCCAAATGAATAAATAAAATCTTTAAATAAAATAAAATAAAAATAGTAATTACATGGGAGCCAGTGAACTCTTGACTTGACATTTCCATGGGAAGCATTAATGTTTATGTACTGATCAAAATAAATGATATCTTAGTATTGTACAAAAAGTTAGCCTGCTTTTCTATACCTAATTATAAAAGAGAGATGAACTTTTTAGATTTTTGAGACCATTGGTCTGACACTTGATTGTAGAAAAAAAAAAATACATCAGATGCAGTCTAGAAAAGTAAAGCATCAAGACTAGCAAAGTCATATTAAGGAGAATATGTGGCAGGTATATTTAAACTCTACATGAAATTCAAGGATATAAATGTTCTTTAAACTTTAACAGCCTTTATCTCTTTTTTTCCAAAACATTTTATTTTTAAATTTCTCTTTTTAGTGGCATTTATTATTTTTCTCTGATTAGCATTAATTTTTTCCTGTATTTTATTTTTTTAACAACTTTATTAAGGTATGCTATTAAGGTATACACAAATCCACACAAATTTAATATAAACAATTTGATGGGTTCGAACATATGGATACACCTATGGAACTATCACCACAATCCAGGTAATAAATGTGTATCTATCACCTCCAAAAGTTTCCTTCTGTCACCCACTTTTTTTTTTTTTTTTTTTTGTGGGGGNTTAAGTTGAGACCTTCTCTCTTAACTAATTTTTCAGTGTACAATGGAGTGTTTATTGTTCACTATAGGCACTTTCTTGTATAGTAGATCTCTAGAATTCACACATCTTTGCATGACTGAAATCTTATACCCATTAAACAACTACTCCCTATTTTCTTCTACCCCCTCAGCTCTCAGATTACCATCATTCTACTTCATTCTACTCTCTGCTTCTGTGAGTTTGACTATTTGAAATTAGAACTTCAAAGAAATACCTCCCATGTTCATTGTAGATTTATTCACAATAGATAAGATACTTAGATAAGATACAGATACAATCTAGATGCCCATATCTGCAGGTGAAAAGATAAAGAAAATGTGGTAAATACATACATTGGAATATCATTCAGCTAAAAAAAAAAAAATCCCATTATATGTGACAACATGGATAAGCCTGGGGGACATTATACTAAGTGAAATAAGCCAGTCACAGAAGGACACAAAAATCTTGCTTTATTGGACTAATATAGGGACTTGCACTCTTCTGCTTTAAAATTAAAACCTGTGTCATTGTGTTTCTACACTACAAAAAAAAAAAGAGAGAAAGAAAATTTTAACAATTAAAAGGAAAGAAAGAAAGAAAACTCTTAGCATTAATAGTTCCTTCAATTTATGAAGAATTCTTTCCCTCCCAAGCCCTTGGCTACCTTGGGAATGGTTTCAATGATGTCTCATCTCACCGCAACATAGAAGCTTGAGTTAAGTCAGCTATAAGGGGAGATTCTTTGCGGTATATTCTATACTTTTTCTCAGCTATTATTTCATCCAAGCAAAGATAAGAATTAACCCTTCTGCAAATGCTGGTTTGGACAACGGAGTATTCCCCTTTTCTTATAACCAAATTATTTATTCCTCCTCATGTAGGCCAAACCCAGACAACTGATATCAGGGATAGTCATAAACTTAATCTTTGTAAGAAATAAAAATCTGAGCTTCCTCTCTAGGAGAATAGTATCTTCCACATCAAAAGTTTTATGAGAAGTCTTTGCAAATGACAAATGTCTATAATTATCCATTCATGAATCATTCTTAAGTCCTCTAAATAGTATATGACTGGGAAACACATTTCCTTTCCAGTAAACCAATATACTTGTACTGAAGACATGTAAAAAATACATTAGCAAAATCTGGTGCAGTAAGGCTTAAGAACAGTAATTTCAATAGTTTATAATTGATTTTGTAAAATAAAATCAATTCAGTGATACTAATTATATAATAGTACTCTTTAATTTTGGAATGTGAACCCAACCACTATTTCCAAACTTTAGTGTTGTTTCTGAATCATATTTAAGATATACTATTATTATATACATTATGTCCTCTGGGTTACTGGGAACCCAAGGGAGGCAATTATTTTGCTTGGAATTTGATTGGCAGAACTATGAAAATAATCACTATCTGTACATTCTTTAATTTTATAACCACTTTTGGCTTTTTTCCACTTGTAATGATATTAATTATTATTAATCATACATATTATATAAAAGGGAAAGAAAAGAAATAGAAATTAACCTCTCAGTATGATTATATAATTTCAGTGTTCAATTCAAGGGACAAATCATCTAGTCTCTATTATGTGTAAGGTATTATGCCAGCCATGGTAGGGGATGAAAAGTTATATAGGCATTATCCCTGTTCTGAGTAAAAGACTATTCAAGTGGAATAAATATAAACAACACAGAATAACAAAATGAATATAACAGGCACAAATAAACACTATATATTCATAGACATTCTTAACTTTTTTGTTGTTGAAATCATTGTGGAATATTTAACTTTGAGTCCAAAACAAGAATTGAATCTGATAATGCACCATTGTGTATGTATATGTGTGTATAGATACATGTGTATGTGTATATATATATATATATATATATTTATAAACGTATATATATAAATGTATATATATGTGTAAAAACACAGGGGAGAAGACATCAAGATATTAATAGATAGTGTGTTTTCAGGGAATCATGAGTATAACAAGAGTATAACAAGAACTGAATAGGACACATGATGTGTGTAAGGGGTAGGTTATGACCAGTAGTAGAGCATTTGGCACAGTATGCTAAGTATTTCAATCTTTATTGTTAAACTATTCACAAATAGATATAAAGTCTTTAGCATAAATAAATTGAATCTTAGAATAGTAAATCTGCCTATCATAAAAAGTTCTTTCATTGAAAAAAAAAGCAGAGGCTGCATAACATAAGCAAAATAAGAATTTATTATAAAGTTTGAAAGGACTCATAAACAACATTAAAACTTGAAAAACGGAGTTCAGAATTAATAGCAACTATGGCATTTCTGGAGATGATTATGTAGGTTACTATTTATAAATACGGGTAATCTAATTTAAATAAAATTAAGTGTAATATTAACAAATCAGAATGATTTTTAACAATAATAATAATAATAATGGGATCTTAATTGGGAGTTGGGAAGCTGAATTTGGTATACTGATTTGACTTTATAGGACATGTAATTAGTAGACATTAAGATGCAACTGGGGGAAATTTGAGACTGAGTTTATCATAACAGTCTATGTATACAAATATATGAATTTAAATGATTAATCAAGAGATCTTATAATGTTTTAAATCAAATGTTGAAATTAATCATTTTAAAAAGCAAGATGAAACAAAGTTCAAGTCAAAATTATAGAATTATGAAAGATGCAATTTGTGCTAATTTCTTCTCCTATTTAAAATATTTACTTAGGCTTTTTCCAATTGTCAGAATAACACTTAATTGCATAATTTATTTAAAATTAATTTAATCTATCAACATGATAGTGCCCATTATTTATAAAATTAAATCATACACTAAGGGTTTTGTTTTTGTTTTTGTTTTTGAGAAATATATCATTTTCTTGCTCCAACCTTCCTCACTCTCATCAGTCTTGCTCCCCCAAAGCAAATTGTTTTAGATGTTTCTTCTGCCAATTTTTTTTTGCTTTTTCAAGTTTTTATTTTTATACATTTTTTTATTAAAAACCATAATTACCACAATTTAAAAAGGACTAAACCAGGACTATAATAATGAATGAATCACTTCAGCCTGGAAAACAGATGCTGTCAATAATATTAATGTTATAATAAAGGCTCATTCAGGTATTTCACATTTTTTGGTCGTTTTAAATGTGATATCTTACAACAAATGGTAAAGATACAGATGATATATTAGTATCTTTTTGGGTATCAATTTTAGATAGTATCTCTTGATTTGCTAATACAGTGAATGAGATTTAGCTATCTTATGCCACCATATTTTCTACTTGCTCTCCTCACAATGTAGTCATATTAAGTCAATAACAATATTTAACATTCCTATGCAAATGTTATCAATAGTTAAATGTCTTAATGAACTATCATCACCAATTCTTTCTTTATGTTTTCCTGAAGATATTCAGTATCTTCTTCATTAACTTGCTTTTCTCTGTTCTAATTGCTGATTCTTGCTAAAACTCTTCATAACTCCTCAATTTTCCATAAAGCCAATTTCCTCAAATAGTTCGTTAGTTTCAAGTTTTGCTTGGTAACATCCTCCTAGATAACTCTTACGAAGGTTGGTTACGTCCTTGGTCTGATGAATAATGGTAATCTCAAGACATCCCTTTGATGGTATCCTTAAATTCCTTTGCCTGATCCCTGGATTGGATTCTGAGGTTCCTGAATCTCATGTCTTCCAGATTTCTGTTGATCTGTTTTTGGTTTTTCCATGTTTTGGTGGAGCATATTTCCTGGTAACTTGATAAACTTGAAAATGTTTTGCAAATGCAGAGGGAGGAAGTGATGACAGCCTTCATACGATAGCCCCATATCTAATCTGAACTCGCAAGAATTCAACCAGTTGAACATTAGGCCTGTCCCTCCCTTCCTTCCTTCCTTCCTTCCTTCCTTCCTTCCTTCCTTCCTTCATTCCTTCCTTCTTTCTTTCTTTCTTTCTTTTTCTTTCTTTCTTCTTTCTTTCTCTTTCTTCTTTCCTCTCTCCTTTCTTTTTTCAACTAACATCTTTTTTAAAAAAAAAATTTATTTAAATTCAGTTCATCATTAGTGTCAGATATAGTCTTCAATAATTTATCGGTTGCATATAACACCCAGTGCTCATTACATCAAGTACTCTCCTTAATGCCCATCACCCAATTATCGCATCTCCCACCAAGCTCCCCCCCCAGCAACTGTTTGTTTCCTATAGTTAGGAGTCTCTCATGTTCTTTCCCTTTCTCTGATTATCCCCTTTCAGTTTTCCCTCCCCTTCCCTATAATGCTCTGCACTGTTTCTTATATTCCACATATGAGTGAAACCATATGGTAATTGCCTTTCTTTGATTGACAAATTTTGCTCAGCATAATACCCTCCTGTTCCACCCATGTCAATGTAAATAGTAAATAATCATCCTTTCTGATGGCTGAGTAATATTCCATTGTATGTATATACCACATCTTTTTTGTCCATTCATCTGTCGATGGACATCTCGGATCTTTCCACAGTTTGGTTATTGGCACTGCTGCTATGAACATTAGGGTGCACGTGCCCCTTTGGAGCACTACATTTGTATCTTTGGGTTAGATACCTAGTAGTCCAATTGCTGGGTCTAACTTCATTCCTCCCCTGAGGGAAAAGGAGACCCCAATTGCTGGAATCCTCCTAACCTACTCTTTCTTCCTGAAATGGAAGAAAATATACTTGCTCCTTTATTGAGATCAGGACACTTCCCCTGATGAAAATTAGGAGAACTGTTAAATTGGGGGAGCTAATGTACTATCAATACTCTTCTCTTCTCTCTTCCTTCACAGGGCTCCTGTCATGTCTTCTCTCCACAACTGTTAAGAAAGGGGTCTGATTTTTACACCTTTTCATGAGCAAAATTGTCAATTGGCATATACTTTAGAGTCAGTTCTGAATATGTGAACCTGTGAAACTTCTGTTACTTTTTATTTTGCATGCCTTAATTTTATTTGGTTTATTTGCATATTAATACATAATTAAGGAAGTATTGTTTTAAGTTTTTGAAATATGGTTGAATAAACTCTAGGGGGAAAATGTCATGTTTTGCAAGCAGATTTATTTTCTGCAGCATTAGAAATTGAACTATTTTTTGCTTGTTTGCTTGGGTCTTTTTGGGAAATTCCACTAAGTTTATATAACTTAATGTCATGTAGCTTACAAGTAGAATTGCCAAGATTCAAAAAGGAAATGCTCAACTTGTTGTTGTAATTTGATTTTGATTTGACATGTTATGTGCACATGGACTGTGTAAATATTTTATTCATTTCAGGAATAAATTATGTTTATAATATTCTTGACTTTTCTCTAACCATAATATCATTCTGAGTAAATATAAAAGTTGTACTATATAAAATAATTATGTGGTAATTATATTTACCTACTAAGAATAGTGACTAAACCAAAAATACATGAAAACTATGAAGTCAATTAGTCAATCTTTCTAATAGTGAAATGATTCTGTCATTCTTTATCCATTTTGATATGTTGATAGACATATATGCGTGAGAAGATCATTATTTATAATAGTAACAAAAATTGAAAAATGTCTGTGAAAATAGACATGCTTTGAAAACTTACACACAAAACAATCTTGTGGAGTTTCCCACATATGTTTCACCACGCAGACGCTCATATGCCCTTTTTATGTTCACTTATGTGCCCTGAGCAGAATATATCTTGCTGATACTTTTCTTTCTCATTAAGAATTTTTCCAATGCCAAAAAAATTATCTCAAAAATGATATGAATATTCAAGTCATTAAAATTTGATATATTTAAAAGGAACAAGATTGCCATTCTACGAAGGAATGGTTTAAATTATATATATATATTTATATATATGGACTGTGTATCATATTTGTTACATATTACACATACATTTACTACATAAATTACATATATATTACATATAACTCTCTTACCCGAACTATATATAATTGAATTATAGTGAGTTCAAAATTTCTAATTATTTATTTTCTCAAATGCTGTGGTTTGATGTTCATGGAGTAAACTCGTATTTAATCCGAGAATACCATCATTTGGGCCATCTCATGTCCTGAGTTTGCATTATCCAACAAAGATTCTTTGTATTCTCTCTACCAATGATATCAATATATTTTATTTTTGGAATTTTTATGAAGGCAGGTAGGTGCCTAGAAACCAGTATCAGAGAGCTTGATACAAGAGAAAGCTCAAAGATGAATGAATGAATGATTAATAAATCCCTTACCATTGCTGATATTTTGAGCTTTGAGTCTTTAACACAAAATTGCTGGTATAATATTAATTCTGTGAAACCTTTCTCACATGTTTACATCCCACTTTTAGTGTCCCTGAGGTTCTTAGAAAAGGTAAGGGGAACGTAAGAATTTCCAACTCTAGGGCTTGCTTTGGGAGGATAAAGAAAAAAACTAAGAATTTTCTAAAAAATAATTATTCAAAAATGTAGTCTATATTATTGGTTTATAAATTGAATTTAATAAATATATGTTTATAACTTTTCTAATTAGCTTATTAAAACATTAAAAGATTCAAAAAGTTTCCCAGTCACAGTCTCAAACGTATTATATTTTATCAGTTATTTTATTACCTCACCATTATTTAAGCTTAAAAATAATTTTATTGTATGTGTGCTTGCATTCAAAGATACAACCTAAGTTCTGAACTGTCATTGGAAGGCATCTAAAATTGTCATATGAATGTTATGATTTAAAACTTACGTATATGTTGCAGTCAAATTCATGCTTTATGACTCTAGACTCAGTATACATTTTTCACATTTTAAGACTTACTTTTTGTATTTAGTTTCTTTAAAATAGTTTAAAAAATTGTAAATCAATGAATAAATAAATGAATCTCCCCTCTTCTCACCTTTACACCTATTCCTTATGCAGCACCCAGTCTTACTTTAAAAACTACTTTTAATTCTTTACCCCACTACTCATCCTCCCCTCTAGAACTCTGTTCTCCAGAAGAGAGGCCAGAATATTGGCCTCCCAAAGATGTCTATACCTAATTCCTGGAAACTGTGATTATATTATGTTATATGGTAAATAGAAATTAAAATTACAGATGAAATTAAGGTAGCTAGTCATCTGACTTTAAAATAGACCTTATCCTGTTTTTTCTAGGCAGGCTTAGTATAATCACAGGGTCATTAAAAGTGGGAAAGGGTGACAGATGGTCAAAATGTGACTATGGAAAAAGCACCCTTGATATGTACTATTACTGGCTATGAAGGTAGGGAAAAGGGTCCAGGAGCCAAGGAATGTGAGTAGCCTCTAAAAGGTGAAAAGGGCATCAGAATGAATTTTCTTCTAGAGCCTCCAGAAAGAACACAGCAGTGCCAACACCTTGATTAGTTTGGTGAGATCTATGTCAGACTTTTATGCTAAAGAACTGTAAAAAAATGAAATTGGGGCGCCTGGGTGGCTCAGTGGGTTAAAGCCTCTGCTTTCGGCTCAGGTCATGATCTCAGGGTCCTGGGATCAAGGCCCATATTGGGCTCTCTGCTCGGCAGGGAGCCTGCTTCCTCCTCTCTCTCTGCCTCTCTGCCTACTTGTGATCTCTCTCTCTCTCTGTGTCAAATAAAGAAATAAAATCTTTAAAAAAAAAAAGAAATTGTTTTGCTTTAATCCACTAAATTTGTGATAATGCATTGAAGTAACAATAGAAAATAAAGACAGCAGGACACTGGCTCAGTCCAGTGAGTGTCTGCCTTCAGCTCAGGTCATGATCCCAGGGTCCTGGGATCAAGTCCCTCATCGGGCTCCTTGCTCAGCAGGGAGCCTGCTTCTCCCTCTTCCTGCAGCTCCCCCTGCTTGTGCTCTCTCTCTCTGACAAATAAATAAATAAAATCTTTAAAAAAAAATAACCAAATACAGCTTCTCACATGGGTTCACCTTCTAGCAGAAGCATTTCTCTGCCATCCCTGTGTTCTATATAAGTTCTCTGTTCATCATTTCATGAAAAATGTATTTAATAAATAGGTCTTTAGTAACACTTACCTAATTTCATGAGCATGTCTGTTTCTCAGTACCAGTGCTTCTAAGCCTACACACCCAATGTAGTTAACCAGATCATGTATGTTCATAACTAAAGTGTGCCATTTCTTTTTTTATTCATTATTAATAGGTCTACTTGTAGGACCTATTTTAACGTCTTTAAATTTTAAACGCCAAGCAATATTTTATATACTCCTAGATAATTTTTTAACATTTTAGTGTTTTTCAATGTTTTATTTTCTAATATATATATTTGTTCTGCCAATTAAACTTAAAGTTGCTAACTAGAATTAAAAAGTCTGTGCAACTATCCCAGTACCCTTGATTTTTATTTAGTGCCTCATTAATGCTTAGGGTGAAAGAGAAGAAATGTTGAAGGAATAACAGAACCACAACCGTGAGGAAGACTGAATACATGGTTTGATGTTTCTGTAAAGTTTTAACCAAGGGATTGGGCTTTTAATATATTTTTAAAACATGTTAGTTAAGCACTTTGATCTTCCAATGGTAGTGAGGTTAAAATGCATGTATGTGTATACATGTATATATGTAAAAGATCTGGGAAATAGGCTTTCATTTAGAAGTAACTTAAGGAAATGGAAAATATGCATATGCTCAACATTTTTCTGTCATAACTTTTGGAATTTTCAAACACATACAGAACAAATACAGAAATGAAAAATAAGGCTGGGATGAGATACACCAATGAGGAACTTTTATGAGTAGTAACGAGTGGAGTGGTTCTTAAACAGTGTTCTCAAATACAGTATTTTTTTTTAAATTTTATCTGTTTCTGAAGCTTTCCTTGGACCTCATTATAGTTTTTCCACATCATCTCTGAACTTGGTTCTTTTTCTAGGAAATACCTTCTCTAACTACATCTTTATCTTTCTATATCCATATGTATACCTTATCTATATCTACCTCTGTATCTATTTATATTACTCATGTGTTCAGGCAATATAAAATAGCTGTATCAAAATAAATGTTTTTTAAGATGAAATTCAGAGGAAAAATAAAATTAGTTTTATGAGAAAAATGTTTTAATTTAAAACACTATTCACAGGCTCTTTTAAACTCTGCAAAAAACAAAACAAAGCATTTAATGATTTAGAATATTCTTACTTGGGATGGTTTCAAGCAATTGTGAATTACCTTGTTCCTTTATATCCATTTTTAAATGGCTATGTTGCAGTTTTGTCAAGTACAGGGCTCAGCAAACAATGATTCATAGGGGTCCACTACCTGTTTTTGTTTTGTTAAAATAATGTTTTATTGAAAGATGGTCACACTCATCTGTTTGCCTATTATCCCTAGCTGCTTTCATATCACAATGGCAGAGGTAAATTGTGACAGACTTGGGGCGCCTGGGTGACTCAGTGGGTTAAGCCTCTGCCTTCGGCTCAGGTCATGATCCCAGAGTCCTGGGATTGAGCCCCGCATTGGGCTCTCTGCTCAGCAGAGAGCGTGCTTCTTCCTCTCTCTCTGCCTGCCTCTCTGCCTACTTGTGATCTCTCTCTCTCTGTCAAATAAATATATAAAATCTTTAAAAAAAATTGTGACAGGCTCCATTGCTCATGAAGACTAATTTATGATGTGGCCCTTTACACAAAACGTTAAATATGGGTTCAAATTCAGGAATTACTTATGCCCTTGCAAATTATATTAGTTGGCCTAAATTTTTAAATGCCTAACACTGTGCCTTGAATTTGATAAGCCGTCAATAAGTACTTGTTGAATACATAATAATTCTAAACCCCATCAGTGAAATGTAAGAACTACTATCTGACTATGAGATTCATGTCCAAATAAAAATATATGTAAACAATATAGAAATATACCAGGAGTATAGTAGGTTTTTAATAAACATCGCTTTCCCCTAATATAACTTCTCTGTTGAATTTTGGTATATAGAGATGGCTCTTGTCCAAAGAGCAACAGTAATACTGAGAACCTGAAATTTTTAGGTGGCTTAAGATCCTTACTCAGAGGTTAACATAATATCATTTTATTTGTATCTCAATTTCTAATTTGTGACTAAGATTAAGGACCTAAGAGCAACTTATGGGGAGCATTGGTTCTGTCTTTGAATGGCTACATTTTCTCCCTTGAATAAATCATGACAAATTCTGTCACTTTGGATATTGTGGGCATAGCATTTGACAAGAGAATCAAAAATCTTGGAGCTATATCTTATCAAATGGAAACTGAGCATAATTAGTCAATCATTCTATAAGTATTAAAGCAGGAAATCAGAGGTAAAGCCAAGATTTGCATGAAACCGATTATATTTGAGTGATCATAGACAATAGAACTAATGTATCTGCAACTGGCCTTACTGAACTTGGAATGTACATGTGATGAGTTGGTTTAATGGTTATGATTGGACTTCCTCTTTCTGTTAAGATAGAGTAACATGGACTAGATTTATCCACCCCTACACACTTAGAACATTAAAACACACACACACACGGGCACACACATCTGCACTCACACACACAATATTTGAAACAAGATACTGGACATCAGGCAAGGGGCAATCAATAATTCCTGAGAAATAAGATCAGCCCTGTAACTGCTCCAGTTTACTGCCTTGAGAGTGTTTCCAGGCTGTGCCATTGTGATAGGGAATTCATGTAGAGCCAGGTGGACTCCAGAGTTTATAAAAGCAGAACTGAAAATCTGGAGCAACAAAGCCAGCTAGAGGTTATAGGATAGAAAACTACAGGATAGAGCTGCACAAAGAACTCCAAACCTTAAAAGGGTCTCTTTGAATATTTATCTGAGTACTTGTAAGCCCATGCATGTGAGGAAACTACCTGAAACTGGGTAATAAATACCTGAAATGTATCTGTTCCAAGCCTTTCCTCAGTCTGGAGAATATAAAAATCAGGGTTTTGGGTAGAGTACTCAGAAGGATCTTGCCATAGTAATGGGGAATAATAAACCCTGTACTAAATGCTCTTCTGGTGCTACCTAACAAATCTTAACCACATGATACAAATGGATCAAATTGTTTCTAAGCAATTTAGCTGCATCCCAGAATAAATTTCATAAATATTTATGAATACAAAAAATACCCAGCATGCAACAATGTGAAATTCACAATGTCCAGTATCTTAATCAAAGATTAGTAAGGATGGTAAAAAGCAGAAACTTTGACCCATAAGAGGAGAAAGATGAACCAGCTAAAGCCAGCCAAGAGGTGATACACATGCTAGAATTAACAGACAATTAAAAATAGTTATTCAGACTGTGTTCCAGGTGGTATAGAAACTATAAAAATGACCCCATTCAAATGTGTGGAGTTGAAAATTACAATATCTAAAATGTAAAACACACTCAATGAGATATTTGGAAATATTTCACTGTCAAAGAAAGATTAATGAATTTGAAAATAACAAACATGAAACATACAGAGAAAAGAGAATCAATCGATAATTTAAAAATCATAACTGAACTGTGGGACAACTTTAAACAACCTAATGTATGTATAATTTGAGTCTCCAAAGGGAGAGAATAAAAACATTTCAAGAAATAATGTCTGAAAACCTTTTGAATTTGATAGAAACTGATGCAAAAAGCTCAATGAGTTCCAACCACAAGGGACATTAAGAAAAACATGTCATCTTACAATCCAGCTGTCCAAATGAATGATGAAGAAAAAATATCTTAAGAGCAGCAAAAGGGGATAAAAATGTTACCTTCAGAGGAAGAAACTTAAGTGTCCAAATGAATGAGGAAGAAAAAAATCTTTTTTTTTTTAAGGTTTTATTTATTTATTTGACAGAGTGAGAGACAGCGAGAGAGGGAATACAAGCAGGAGGAGTTGGAGAGGGACAACCAGGCCTCCCGCTGAGCAGGGAGCCTGATGCAGAGTTTGATCCCAAGACCCTGAGATCATGACCTGAGCCAAAGGCAGAACGCTTAATGACTGAGCCACCCAGGCGCCCCAGAAAAAAAACATAAAAGCGGCAAAAGGGGGGAAAATCTTAACTTCAGAGGAAGAAACTTAAATATTACAGCATAATTTTTGTAGAAACAATACAACAAAGTATACAGAAGATCTGTCTGAAATTTCTGACAGATAAGAAGTTATAAATTTAGAATTCTATACCCAGCTACCATATATTTTAAGTGTATGGGGCAAAATAATGATTTCTTTCCAGATACACAAGCTGTGAAAAATTACTTAACCAGAAGTTCCACACTATAAGAAACATTAAAAATACTCCTTTAGGTAGAATAAAGACGGCATAAGATAGGCTCTACAGAAAATGTAGATCCCAAAATTTAACTGCATTGATAAATATATCATATTTTTTATTCTTTAAATCTCTTGAAAAGATATTTGATTATTTAAACAAAAATACAATACATTATATGTTTAATATGCATGTTTAAAAATAAATTGCATGATAAGAAACACATCACACCAAAATATGGATGAATCTCATAATAATTAATGCTGAGTAAAAGAAGCCAGAGGAAATTATTTTATTTATTTTTTAAAAGATTTTATTTATTTATTGGACACAGAGAGAGATCACAAGTAGGCAGAGAGGCAGACAGAGAGAGAGGAGGAAGCAGGCTCCCTGCCGAGCAGAGACCCCGATGCGGGGCGCGATCCCAGGACCCTGAGATCATGACCTGAGCCGAAGGCAGAGGCTTTAACCCACTGAGCCACCCAGGCACCCCAGGAAATTATTTTATAAAGTATGATTACATTCATATAAAAGTCTAGAAAATTCAAATGAATCTGTAATGACAAAAAACCTAGCAATCACTGAGTAAAATGAAGGAAATGAGAGGCAGAGGGACAGAATTACAGCAGGGTATATTGAAGCTTTTGGAGGTAATGGAAATGTTTATTATTTTTATTTTGCTAATGGTTTTATGGTTGCATACAATTATGAAAACTTACTAAATTGTACACTCTAAATATATGGAATCTATTCTATGTCCACACATCAATAAACTGATTTAAAGAAAAAAGAAAGGTTGAGGGTAATAGATGATTGCTATGACCCCTTTTCCCTATGGTATATTTTTATATGGGTTTGGAACTCTATCTTCAGGAAGGAAAGTAATCAGAGAGCTTACATTGTTTGTCATGGAATTTATGCTAAATATTTATTGGTTGAATAAATTAAATGCTAACCACATGCATGCGAAATAGTCCAGGGATCTGACCTTCCCTGATCACATTGAGACAAGTGAATTTTCTAGTGTTTAACTTAATTAAGTCAACTATTAAACAAGATTTACCCCTTATCTTTACTCCTTAGAACAGCACTGCAGTATGACAATCAAAACTGTACATATTATCTTTATAATATACTGGTTTATTTGTAACCATTATCTGTGCCTTGTTAAACACCCTCAATCTAAATAATCTGGTCAAGTTACAGTAACTTTACTCTGTTCCTCATAACTCTTAGACTGCTGCAAACTAATAACACTTTTGGTTGAACCAGCCCTTAGTCATGAAATTAGACATTAAATTAGGAAATCATCATTCATTAATGAACAGTTTTTTTTTCACCTCGAAAGTTGACATACAAATGATGATAAACCATTATCTCAAAGAGCCTGAATTCAAGGTGGAGAGAGACTTATAAATGAGTATGTGTGGTAAAATTTGACAGGTGCTTTGGCGGTCCTGTATTGAGTGCACAATGGGAAACATAAGGAAGTAGTGGTTACTATTTCTTGAGTTGTTGTCAGAAAAAGCTTAAAAAACAGATGAGATTTGAGCTGAATCTTTAAGAATGACCTTATGTTTGACAGGTAGAAAAAGAAAAAGTGGTCATTTTAGAAAGATAAATGAGTATATACAAGCAGAGAGGCAACTGAATTGTTTGCAAAGTGAATGGAGACAGCCAAAGATGAAGCTTTACAGGTATTTAAGAGGCAGATTATAGGAGGGGTACATTGTGGAGGGGTTTTAAATCAGACACTTAAAATGTTATTCAGCTTTATGGCCCTAATGGATTACTCACTCTCTCTAAATTATTCTTGCTTTGTTATAATTATCCAGTTTATTCTGAAATGTAACAATTTTTCTACTATTCTTTGTATGGACAAATTATCTAAACTACTTAGAAAAGGTCTTCCCATCTTAGATTCTGCTAAAACATTATATTGATACACAGCATCAATTTTTGTAAATTCCCTAAACTTGCTTAATTACTAGTGTGGTTTAGGTCACATGAAACAAGTTGTAGTATAATCCAGGAAGATACCTTGCTGACAGTTCCACTCTTGCCCTCTTCATCTCACTATCAGTAAGGTCTGTCACATTTCAGAGGATCAGGGGTTATATGAATTGTAGAATTAACATATGATAATAGTGGTAAATTATAATTAACAAAAAATATTAATATTAATCACTACGCACTGAGTGATAACTGTGATAAACATAAGGTGAATTGCTTATGTATTCTTTCCTTTAATTCTCATGACTAACCAATGAGGTTGCCATTTCACTGACGAGCAAACTGAAGCTTCAGATAGTTAAGGTCATGTAGATAGAGACTGGAGTGCAGCACTGTCAGATTCTAAATAATGTAATAAAACATAAGGTTAATGAAATAACTGGTACCCTACTAAACCAAAATAACTCTTGTATTCTCAGAATGTAATTTAGACCCTGCAAAGAATGTAACAAGCCCAATTACTATCAACATTAAAATGAGAAAAGCTGTTTCATTGTTAAATATTCTATTACTCCTTTAAAATTCAATCTACACAGGCATTTTTAAAACAAAGTATACAAAGAGCATAATTTGAATTCAAATGTTAAGTTCTTCTGATTCTAGGGAAGCAATGGAAGTTGTTTGGAATTCTTGAATGAATATCTATAAATTGGACATTTACATAAAAGACGTTTATTTTTGAAGGCATATAATTTTGAATCTGCAGAGTGTATATGTGCGTGTTTGTGTATAATGAGTCAAATTGGAATGCTGTTACCTGTAAGAATAGGATCTGTCATCTTCAAGACTCAAATGTAACCCACGTACAAACTATTTAATTGAGGAAGAAAATAGTAACAGTGTGTTGCTTCTTTTTTATGCTTCACATGGAATAAAATGTCAGAGAGTATGGAAGGCTTTAGCAATTCTGCTTCTAATGACTTTAATGACAGATGCAAGGCTAAAGCCCCATGCAACATTATGAAAATTTATCCCACATGTGCTTTAATTATATGTGCTAACTTTACAGACAAAGCCAGATTGTTCTGGCTGTCAGCATAGAGGATCAAATATAAATGTGAATGCATACGACACACTGTGCTGATTTTCCTAACAGCATTCAGACATACCACAAGTTTCCAGCTTGACTTTTTTTAACATTAATGATGAACCTTAGACCAAAATGATGATGAACAGAAGACAAAATTAAATTGTAATCTTTTTCTCACTTAAAAAATTATAGATTTTTCTCTTTATAATATAATAACATAATTATTAAAAACATCATTAGTGTGTTTTTGATGAAAACTGCCACTGAACTGGTTGTACATTGAAAACTTTTTAATAGGAAGTACTTTAGGGGTTATATTAAAAGTATCAGAACAAAGATTAAGATAGTTGGATTTCTAAAGTACTCTTATTTTATGTGAAAGAATTCAAGTTTGGTCTAAAATATCAAATTAAATTCTTTACCCTGAAATGCACCTCCTTTATTTCTAGAGAATACTTTTAATTATCACTTCCATCCAAAATCATTCCATCACTTTGAATTTATTTCTATATTTTGCCTGAAGTCCAGGGTGGAAACTTATTATTTCAGTCTTATTTCAGAGATTAACTCCCAGAATTTGAAGCTAATCAATGTCTCCAACAGTAATGTCTGCAAAATTTGCAAAATATCCATCTACCTATGAAAATATACTAATGGATAAAGCAATTATATCAAAGGCCTAAATTCTTTACCCTTTTCTATATCCATGTTATTTGTCATATAACTTTGCCTTTCCACTTGCTTTTGTGTTCCTCTGCCTTCACCATGAGCATATTCTAGTGCTGGCCTGTTAAATAATGAGGTAAATGGGGGAGACAGAGCTACCCACATAAGGCCAATCTGTAGCTGACCCTGACACATGAGTGAGTCTAGATGAGCCTACACTAAATTGTCAAACTACAGATTTGTGGACTAAATGAATACTTACTAACTTGGGGCACTGAGCTTTAGGATGTTTTACTGACCATAATTATAGCAATTGATCTTTGACTTGCATCACTTTCTTTTTCGTTGAATTTTTAATTAGTGTTTAAAACATTTTACTGGGGCACGTGGGTGGCTCAGTGGGTTAAAGCTTCTGCCTTCAGCTCAGGTCATGATCTCGGGGTCCTGGGATCGAGGCCCGCATCGGGCTCCCTTGCTCAGCAGGGAGACTGCTTCCTCCTCTCTCTCTGCCTGCCTCTCTGCCTACTTGTGATCTCTCTCTATCTGTCAAATAAATAAATAAAATCTTTTTAAAAAAATTAAAAAAATAAAACATTTTACTGAATGAAGCTGTACCTACTTTAAATATTTACATTTCAACATACTATTTTTCCACATTCTTACATATAAAGAATATTCATTAACCTTAAGCTATATATGGTCTTATTACCAGATAGGTATTCAATCACAGGATACTTGGTTCATTTAACTAGAATGCCATTTCAGCACTCTGGCATGGAAAGTAGCCTCACCAATATAAAGACTAGATCTTTTTCTAAGCAAACTCCCATTTCCAGACCAGGTCCCAATTCTAATTTAATCATTGTTTAATGGCTAAATTTTAGCCACATTCAATTTAAACGTTTTGGAGCTTGAGAATTACCACTGAGATCTGTGAGAACTACTAAATCATTCTTGAAGTTACAATTTTTTGGAGTAGCTCTTGGTCTTACTGTGTTTAATGAGCATTGGTGTTCCAAAGATGCATGATCTTTCTGCCTACAACAAACACAAGCTTGCAAACTGGTCCACAGGCCAAATCCTGCCTGCCACCTGTTTTTTGTTGTTATTGTAACTGTTTTCTAATTGAGTTCATTAGAATACAGCAATGCTTATTTATTTACATATTGCCCGTAGCTGTGTTTGTGCTGTAATGACAGAGTTGAATAATAGAGACAGAGAATGACCTATAAAGGCTAAAATATTTATTTTATGGCCATTTGTAGAAAAAGTTTGCTATTGCCTGGCCTATGACATCAAGTATTTCTTTAGTTTATTTTTTGTTTGGTTTTGAACATCAGTCATGCATTTCTCACATTTTGCATTGATTTTACCAAGTCCATTATTTCTATGCATTTTGGTAAAAAAAAATAAATTAAACATTTACATATTTTGTGTAAATAAAGAGCAAAATCAGCTGAACAGATGATGGACAATGGTATTGTCTACCATTCATGAAGTAAATCAAGTCTGAGTAATTTACTTCATTATTCAAAGTTTTCCATAACTTGTCCCTGTCACTATACTACAGTTGATGTGTCATTATCCTTTTACCATACCATTCTTTAAAATCATGCCTCACAGAGAAAACTTTTCTGTTAATTTTCCACTATCCCTGTCTCCTTCAGGTCTTATTTTGAAATATATTATTTTCTTGTTTAATAAAATTCAAGAATCAACTTTTACAAGTATCGTTTTTCTTGCTAATTTTATTAATCTAAAATTTTCAAATCTTCAAGTGCCAACTTCATGTTGATCTATAATATAATTATACAATCAATCATGTTTATTTCTGATGCTATATTTCAAGAAAAAACTGATTTTATAAGCCAGATATGAGTTCTTAAGACAATTATAATCTTTTCATGTATTTTATATTCCCTAAGAACTGAGCAAATTGCTGGCTTCAGAGTTTAATAAACTTTTTTTGAATGAAAAAATGGTCAAAGAGTTCAGTTCAAAGAGTGAGATGCTCAGTGAGTTTACATTCAAACTGAGCACTAAATTAAGAGAGTTGAAAACAAAGGATACAAAGCCAAATTATGACAGTTTGAAAATGAAAATTATGGCCATATAAGAACTCATTCTTAGAACTAGCTATAAAATAATACTAAAATAGTACATTCTAGAAAAAGAGATTGCTGTATTTTAGTGAATATATATCAGGTATTCAAAATGAATTTGATTTATATAATATTGTGTATATCTCAGTAAATGTGGAAACATAACTATAGCATCAATCTCTAAAATCATCACATCAAGCTGTGGAGAGTGGCTATGCTTTGTTTTTTTCAATTACTTATTTAGGAATATATAGACATTATCAATAACTAGCATATCTAAAAACAGTTAAAGGATTTCTCTAAAGTCATTGAACAAGTTATGAAAACAAATTAGGGATGTAATTTTGAATACAAGTTTGGATTTAATTTATGATTACTAAAAATGTAATCACCATTCTCTAACCATTTTATCAAAAACTGTCAGCTATCTGTCATTCAGATATTAAAATATTTCAGCTACTCTTGATTAACAGGGACAACTTTGTGACACAGTCTCATTACAACATACGAAAATGACCTGAGAATGGGAAAAATTTATATGGAGATTTAATTTAAAATACTTAAACCACTTTGGGGGTTTGAGGTTGAAAAATATTGAATTTTTATTGCTAGTCAAGTCACAGGATTAATGGAATACTCTTTAAAAAAATGAAATTCTAAATGTTTTCTTCCATACTATCGGAACCTTTCAGATATAAAAACCTGATATTTAAATACCATGAGGGAAGAACTGTGGTTTTCTGATCTTCCAGAATGAGGCTAAAATTACTCTAAGAACAGTCTCTCTTAGGACATATCTATCTTCTCAAATAACCCTTTGACTGTGTTATTTAAGAGCAGAATGAGTCGTATTTTCCAGTTAGATATCAAATAATAATTGCTAAAACACTAAAATTGCTTTATTTGGTTTAATATTTTCTTAAAATGTTCCAATTGAAATTTCTCATATCATACTCTCATTTATAAATCCTTTGAAAATCAGAATAACTTTGACTAATTATTGGAAAGGAAATATTATATCAGTCTATATTAGAAGAGCTTGTAAGAGGCAAGGCTTAATTACTTTCTAGTGCAAGAAATATTTTAGAAAAAATAGAAAAATAGGAAAGAATACATTGTGAAATACTAGACATAAAGAGGTATTCATTTTATTTCATTTGTTAAGATTTATGGCACAGATTCAGAAATTAATTTTTGATATTTCTATCATTTAAGATGGTGACTAGCAAGTAGTATTTCCTAAAGCAAAATTTATTGAATAATTGATTTAATTCATCAAGTCTTTTTTGTGCTCCCTCAGAATGAAGACAAAAAGAGTCTGAAGGTGGAAAGGAAACTATTACTGATAAATCTGCCTTTTGGGAGAGGCTTAAGCATTAAAATTTCAGCATCATAAAAAGACTGGGAGATGAAATACTATGAAATTTGATCTTGTTGGGTATTAGGAATGCAGGCAGAGATAAACTTGGGATAAAGTTTTAGCTCATCAGGTCACAAGAATGAGCAGTAAATTGTTTCAAAACACTTGGAGGAGGTTACAGTAAATTGCATGAAAAGGAAAGGAACAAGATAAAAGTGGGGAATAAAAGAGTGAAAGTGGGAAGACAGTACGCTTGTCTGTCTCTAAAAGTGAGCTTCATGCATATCAGGAAAATTTATAAATTTAATTCCCAGGAGTTTAAAATCTAATGTTGCTTAAGAGAAGGGAATGGATTTCTATCCTCTCAGTTTTAACTTACAAAACTACATTTTATAGGGGCGCCTGGGTGGCTCGGTGGGGTAAGCCTCTGCCTTCGGCTCAGGTCATGATCTCAGGGTCCTGGGATCGAATCCCACATTGGGCTTTCTGCTCAGCGGGGAGCCTGCTTCCTCCTCTCCCTCTGCCTGTTTCTCTGTCTACTTGTGCTCTCTCTCTCTCTCTCTCTCTCTCTCTCTGCAAATAAATAAATAAAATCTTCAAAAAAATTTTAAAAAAACCCTACATTTTATCTTTTTTTGAGTTAGTGCTTCTGTTAATAAGACAAATGTATCAATCATCAGTAGCATTTTTTGACTGCTTTAAAGTTCCTGTGAAATCAAAGAGTAACCAAATAAATCAATTTATTCTATATTTTTACTTACAGTGCATTTTTGAACTGACATATTATCTGTAGTCTAGGTTGATTTGCAGAATGCCCACTACCTCCCAAGAAGAAATGTCTGTATTTTGTTCAAATTAGAGAGATACTTAAAGATTCCAATTATTGAAGATTTCATTTCGGTAACCAAAGAACAAAAATAAAAATTTTATATATGTTAGGAGAAAATAACATGATTAGATCAAAATGTGATCACCTAAAATCCTGGTGGATTTATTGTTACTATCTTTGTGAGGCTATGTTCCTACAGACATATCTTTAAGGTTACAGAGATCTATAACATGATAAAATAGAGGGTCATTAGACGGTACCTAGTCTACCACTGCATTTCATATAGGACAGAATGAAAATCAAGATGAGTGCAAAAACGAAAACAGAAAGGTACTAGAATCTAGGTATATCTTAATTTTCATTGAATCTGCTTTGTTTTGTTTTGTTTGTTTATTATAACAGTGTTATGGACTGAATTTCAGATTTTTTCAAGATATGCTGAAGTCCTAACCCCGCAGTGAATTATCTTATTTGGAAATAGGTTCTTTGAAAATGTAGTCAAGTTAAGATGAGTTCATTAGGGGAGGCCCTAATTCAATATGACTGGTGTTTTTAAAAGAAGAGGGGCATTTGAATACAGAGACACACTGGAGATGGCATTGGTGGAAGAGGCAGAGATTGGAGTGACGCATCTGCAAGTGAAGGAATATCAATTATGGATGATTTCCAGCAGAAGCTAGGAAGTGGCAAGGAAGGGTTCTATCCTGCAGGTTCCAATGAAAGCATGGTCTTGCTGACAGAGACTTCAGACTGTGAGCTTCCAGAACTGTGAGATAATAAATTTATGTTATGTTAAGCCATTCAGATGTGGTATTTGGTTAAGGTAACTCTCTACAACTACTACAGAGCTTGGTACCAGAAAGTGAGGTGTTGCTGTAAGAAATACCTAAAAATGTGGAAGTGGCTTGAAATTGGGTAAGGATAGTGGCAGGAAGAATTTTGAGGCTTTTAATAGAAAAAGTCTAGTTTGTCTTAAAGAAACTCTTGGTAGAAATAAGGGTGTTAGAGGCAGTTCTGGTAAAGACTCAAAAACAGCAAAAAAGAGCAGTAGAGAAAGGATTTATTGTTTTAGAGAATATATATATTGTCTTGAAGAGGGTATTGCTGTAAATATGAACATTAAAGATACTTCTGGTGAAGTCTTAAGGTATTGAGGAATCCGTTAGTGAACACCGAAGGAAAGGTGATCCTGGCTGTAAAGTGCAGAGAATTTAGCTGAATTGGCTTCTTGTGTTAGCTGAAAGGCGGAAACTTTATGCAATGTATTTGGATATTCAGCAGAGGGAATTTCCAAGCAAAGTGTGGAATATACAACCTTGTTTCTCCTTACTTTACTTATAGTAAAATGTGAGCGGAAAATGATAAAATAAGGAAGGTGGGTTGTTAAGCAAAAGAAACCAGCATTTGATGATTTGGGAAATTCTTAACCAGTGTAGGTAACATGCTCTGGAAACAGGGCAAGATTATAGCTGGAAGTGCATTTGCTAAAGAGATCAGGTGTGTGGTTCCTGGATCCAATCAATCTTCTCAGCAGAAGCAAGGAATAGTGATGCAGTTATTTAGGAAAAGTCTGTGGAGGACTCCTGTCTGATGTTTTGGGCCACCATGAATTGCAGGGGAGACTGACAAGGTTTTTGAGAATTTTATACCCACTAAAGCATTGCCAGCCTGTACTGAAAGGGACGGAAATGAGACAAAATGAAGGCCACTTACTTGCAAAGTAGAGTGATGAATGTACAGGCTTGCACTGCCTAGTGTGCAAGAGGATAGAGCTGCCACCCCAGCAGGTCCAGAGAAGGAAGCATCGAACTGTCCAGGATTACTCCAGATCTGAAAATATAGTAGAAATTTTCTTACTGGACTACAAACTTGCTCTAGATGAGTGAGTCCTTTATTACTTTCTTTTTCTCCCTTATGAAATGAGAGTGTTAGCCTACATTTGACCTACCACTGTATTTTGGAAACATGTAACTTATTTTTTAGTTTTCACGGATACATGGCTGGAGGGAAATTTTGCCTCACAATGAAGCATAACTATAGTCTCACCCACACCTGACTTAATATGATTTATTATAGGAGATTTGGGATCTTTTTCATTTGAGCTAATTATTCTTGGGTAAGGTTTTTGAACTTAGTTGATGCTGGAATAGATTGAGTTTGGGGATATCACGATGGAAGGTATTTTGCAGATGGGAAGTACATGAATTAATTATTGCCTGATTTTCTTTAATTTTCTAAATGTGCTTACTACTAATTGATCCTAAATCTTTCTGCCAATACAGAAAATTTCACTCTTAAATGTTTTTAACAACACAAGATCATATATCTGATTTTTTTTTTTATACTGGAGGTCTTTCTATTATAGTCCTTTGCTCTTCCTTCTATTCCAGTCTTTCTATTTGCTATCTGGATTTTCTGGAGAGCTGTTCTTTTGGGATTTCACCTTATCCACATTATCGACTTTCTTATTATTGGGCCCCCATTTTAGGGACTCTACATCTTCTTCACATTTACTGTCTCATTGGTGTAGGGTGTATCTTTTAGTGGCTTCCAGAGAATGGGTGGATGACAGGTGAATCAGCCAAACTATAGGTCAGTTGGATTGGCAGATAAGAAGGAAAACTGAATGTGCAGAACAAAGATAAACTGGAACCAGGAGGACAACTGGAACATGCAGGGACATACTAGAATTGTCTTCTGTCACTTCCCACCTTGCTGTTGTGGGTGACTTGCAGAAGAAAATAATCCATTACCATAGAGATACATATGTGCTTGCCCTTCCAAATCTAAGGGAGAATGTTTCTTGTGGCTAATAGTAACCTGATGCCCTACAGAAAAGGAAATACTGGAAATATTTAGTTGGGTCTTGAGTCTAGTGGAGGCAAACACATATATTCACATCTACAATATAATCTTTAACCTTCAGGATACTCTGTGTATGGATTTATCATTTGTCAAGACTTTTATCACTTAATGCCAATTTACAGAAATATGGACAGGGCATACTTATGTAGTAAGGGCATACTAACAAAGGAGTTAGTGGCAACATGTTGGAATTTTGCTTCTTTCTAAAGGGCTGCTGCTCAGATGAGGGCAAATTTGGTTTGATTGTCCTTCATGGAAGCCAATTTAAATTTTTCTTATATTTTTGTCAGTTAAGTCATTTTGTGAGGGATCTTTGGCTTTAAAAAAATAATGGTTATTAATTCTGAGTAAATGTTTTGTGGAGTATGAATTCAAAGTTAATAGAGTAAGAAATACTTGAAATTTCAGAACTATAACAAACCAGTGCTTATCAGAATCTATTGCTCTATCTAGAGTTTCAGTTTAATGAGCATACTAACATTTCAGTATCCATTACACACTGAAAAAAAGTTTTCAATAATTAAGGATAATTGGCAATAGAAATAAAATGAGCAGATGAAAATGACTCCGCATTAGACTTTGGCAGTCTGCTCTTTCAGTGTGTGCTGGAAAAAGGAGAAGGGAGGATGATGATTTTAAGTAGCAATCCAAATTGGTCAACTGTGTCCTTATTATTTTGCACTTTTTTCCACACTCTGTACTTCAGCTTCCATTTTAAAATTATTTTATAAAGTGTCCTCAGTTTGCCCACAAAACACTATTCTTAAAATTAAAAACCAATCAAATTATGACTATATTTAATGAGTATGCAGTCATTTTGTGTCAATTAGCTTTAATTTGTAATATCATTTAAAAGGCCAAGTCATTTTGAACAACCTACCTAATACAGAACACCATTGTTTATTATATTTTTGAATACAAGATCATTAAACCTAACTGATTTCATTAGGGAGATTTTTCTATTCAAAAATAATCTTCAAAATGGCATATTTGTGGCTTTATTTTAGATTGGTGCCTGTTGGAAGGAGGAATATATTTTACATTATTAGAAAAAATGCTAAGAAGTTACATTGCAGTCTGCTTGGCTTGATTTGAGACCAGATTGGATATTCGTCTATGTTAGATTTTTTTCTGAATGTCTTATAACATTTTCAATAGAAATACTTGAGCATTCTGATTAAAATAGCATTTTTAATGTTCTTTCCTAAGTGTTTGTGAAAATACTTATAAATAAAAAACACATGCAGACACGTGCACACACAGGCATGCAAAGACATGTGTAGGCACATGCATACATGAAAGAACACACAGACACATATGCACTCACATATGTGCATGTTCTCACATGTCAAGAAGGACACACATATTAAAATTAACATTCACAACATCACCACTGCCAGGGGCTAACCCTGAAGGAAATTATTACTTGAACTGAGGAGGAATTATATCAACTGTGAACCCAAGTGAAAAAAAAACATGACCAGTAACATATCTGAAATGTAGAAAATTGTCTTATACTCTTGGTATCTGCTGTCAAATTTCCTCCTGTTATAGTAAACCCCTTAATGTCAGATTTACTTGGGAGTGTTTGTTAAAATTCATATTTACAGACATTATCAAGACCTCCTGAATCTTACATGTTGCATGGCTTAGAGAAACACTTCTTTCATGGAGACATAAGCTGCTTCGGCTGCATACTAAAATTTGGAAATCATTGTGGGGCAGTGTTGGTGCTGTGTGTTTAGGGCAGACATAGTGTTAAGTTCCATCCTCTCCAGTTTAAAAACAAAGTTCAGACTATAATTCTGAGGAAACAGTAGTGAAAGAACAGAGGATGGCAGGTGACACATTTTATTCTTTGATTCTGCAAATTTCTTTAATGAAGTGCTGTATTGATGGCTTAAGAGAAGTAGAGGGAAGTTGGAGAAGTAAAGGATAACAAAAAGAGCACTACGTGGTTAAGCTTTTAATTTTGCATCAGTTCTTTTCATGGAGTGTCCCAGGAGACAGACACAGGGGCTAGGAAACCATTCCAGATCATTATAATAGTGCTACATTAAGGGAGATAATGGAAATTGTACATGGACCTATGTATATCAAACCATTCATCAGATATAGAGATGAGGGGAAATTAGATAAGCAGAGAACAGAATCAAAAACAAGCAAAACTCAACATCTTCTCTCCCAGGCCATGCATTCATTTAAAGGATATTCACTGAGCTCTTCTGATATACCAGGTACTGAAGATACACAAACAAGAACTCCTACTTCCATGAAGTTTACATTTTAGTGGTGAGAGACATACATGATACAAAATAAATAAGTAAGCAAAGAAAGTGATAAGTCTTACGATAAAGGAATAAAGCAGGAAAAGATAGAGAATGAATGTAGAGGGAAAAATACTATTTTTTAAAAAAATTTTATTTACTTATTTGTGAGAGAGAACGAGCAAGAAAGAGAGCACAAGGAGGGCAGAGGGAGAAGCAGGCTCTCCACTGAGCCTGGAGCCCGATGCGGGACTCAATAGCGGGACTCCAGGATCATGACCCGAGCAGATGGTAGATGCCCAACCAACTGAGCCACACAGGCACTGAAAAATACTATTAAATGGAGCAGTCAAAGAAGATATCACTGAGAAGGTGACATCGAACATAGACCTAAAATGGCAAGAGTACAATCCATGAGCATTTTTGAAAGAGTAGCATTTGCAGCGGAGCAAATACAGAGTTCTAAAGTGGGAGGTTATTTAACATGTCTGTAAAAGCAAGGAGGTCATGATGGCTGGAGTAAAGTGAGAAAAAAGGGAGTAAGAACATACACTCAGAGAGGTAGGGGTTTGAAGAGCAGGGATTTGGAACACAGTTTTTGCTATGTAGCACCTACACACACAGTACTGAGTCAGATGGCAAACTAAGGATTTTGAGTCAAGGGATGACCTGATCTAACATCTTTTAAAATGGAGATTCTTTGCTGCTTTTATTAATACACCATAAATGGAACAAGGAAGAAGCAGGGGAACCATTAGGAGGATATTGTAATGATTCAGGAGAAAGAAGGTAGTAGCTCAGACAAAAGTCCTGATAGTAACAGAGATGAGATAAAGAAATTTTATTCTAGGTACTTTTTGAAAAATATTGTACCCTCTCCATCCCACTATGACTTAATGGAAAAGGTGCCTCACTTCTGTGGTATTCTTTCCCAGAACTGCAGTCTAACCATGAGAAAACAAAAAACAAACCCAAATGAGAGACGTTAAAACAAAAACAAAAACCCAAAAAACCTTGATGAGTGTGCCTCAAGGGTCAGGGAAAACAAGGAAAGACTGCAAAACTGTCACCAACCTAAAAAAAATTAAGGAAAAATGATGACTACATTCAATGTGAGATCCTAGTTTGGATCCTGGAAGTGAAAAATGGCATTATTACAAAATCTGGTATAATTCATATCCAGTCTGTAGTTTATGTTATTATTCCAATGATAATTTTAGTCTTGATAAATGAACCATGATAATGTAAGATATTAACATTCAGGGAAATAGGTGAAGGGTATACAATAAATATGTCAACTAGCTGTGATTTTTATGTAAATATAAAATTATTTTAAATTTTTAAAAAATGTTTTAAGTAATGACAGGGTTCATCAAGATAATTTGATGTGTGATATAAAAGATGATATTAAAGAAACAAAAAAACAACATTGAGGGTAGCTCTAAGAATTTTAGCCTGCCTACTTGAAGAATAAATTTCCTTTTACATTATAAAAAAGTTTTGCCTCTTTTAGATAGTTTCTTAGATTTTTTTTTCCAAAGGACAAAATTAAAGTCATAGCAGAGAATTAGAAGAACAAAGAAAGAAATATGTAAAAAGATGACAAGAAAAAGAGAAAAACATATTTGGAGAATTAAACATGAGAAAGATAAAATCAGAGTTAGGATGTTTGGGCAAAATAGAAAAGAAAGGGTTAATATGAATGTTACTGAATTTTCTGAATTATACAAATTTTAATGTTTTTCAGGAAAAGAAAGTATAGATTGGACTTATTGTTAGTCTAAACTATGTTTCCTCAAAAGTACTTCACTGCTGAAATTGGACTACTTGGTTCCAATATCTATAAAGGTTATACCTATTTTTTTTAATCTTCACATTCTCAAGGACAGTAAGAGAAAAGTATATACAGCGCATTAAGTTTAATACTACAAAATTAGAAAACAGGAATCATTCTGAAAAAAAAACCCAACAGAATAAGAGCATGCTTTTTATAATTAATTACTACAGAAGATAAATTTAGACAACTGGCATCACAAATCTAAAAATAAATGGATATGGAAGCGTATGCCAAGAATTCAAATATGGCGATGTGATAGCAAGTGATTGGCTATAGGCAATGCTTTTGTTTGATTACTGAGAGTTTGGGCAGAAAAGTATATTCTCTATATGGTGTGTCAAAAAACAGTGAGCCTTCTAATAATCAAGGGATGCACATCAAATAAAAAGAAAAACTAGTATAAATCCTTAAGACTATAACTAACAGGGTGTGTATGCGAAGAGAAAAAAAGATCAACATGATTATGGCGTGGAAGGTGATGTGTAGAAGAATACGAGATGGAGTAAGGAGGTACTAGTCATGGCTGTTGACCCTTAAAAAACAATAATTGAATTTTTATTTTTTTATTTTTATTTTATATATTTTTTTAAGATTTTATTTATTTATTTCACAGAGGGAGAGAGATCACAAGGAGGCAGAGAGGCAGGCAGAGAGAGGGGGAAGCAGGCTCCCCGCTGAGCAGGGAGCCCGATGCGGGCCTCGATCCCAGGACCCTGAGATCATGACCTGAGCCGAAAGCAGAGGCTTTAACCCACTGAGCCACCCAGGCGCCCCATAATTGAATTTTTAAAGTGCTATGGTAAACCTTTAGATTATTTTTAAATCGGAGAGTGACATGATCTGATTTTTATCTTTTAAATGCATGCTTTGATTATGAAGAATGGAATTTGAGGGAGCAAGGGAGGAAGGAGACAACTTAAAAGACTGGCAAAGAAGCTAAAATTTGTAAGCAAAAAATACACACACACACACACACACACACACACACACACACACTGAAAAGAGAAGAGTTAAGAGTAGGATTGGTATAACCAAAATTAAATGTCATGTACTAGCAGTATCTGTTAGCACTCATCAAATGTTTAATGTGCCCTCTTACATTTACCATCTTCTCATGTAATGAAGTTGGTTTATGAAAGCTGTTTTGGTCTAACTCCTCTGAGCATAAAAGAAATGTGGCATTTTTTGGTTTGAAGCAGGTAAGAGACAATATGTTCCTCATTCGCTTTCATCTCCAATATGATAATTTCAAGGCCAGGTTTTCCATATGGTATAGCCACCAAGCAAGTGAGCCACCTTCACACCATCAGATTATATCTAACCAATAAATTAGTAAATGTTTATTGTGTTAAAAATCATCTTTATTATTGTTAAGATTTAAGTTTGTCAGTTTGACCAGCTAACCTTAATTATTTTAATTAATACATGTCCCTATTAAAATTATGTTTATAAAACTAATAAATGACTTGAGTCAGACAGAGCTCATGACACTGTGTTTAACAAATAAAAGTTGATATGAAACCATCCATGTGCCATGACCCAAAACATAGTAAGGCGAAGTACAAATAATCAAATAACTGACAGATTATACCAACATGGTAACCATGTTTATTACTGAACAGATGATTTTAATTTATTTTTATACTCTGTATTCTCTCTCTCTCTCTCTCTCTCTCTCTCTCTCTCTCTCTCTCTCTCTGGAATGGGGGAAATTGCATTTATAAACAAGCCATATATTTTTAGCAAGAGAAAAAATACAATTAAGAATAGTTCCTAAGGAAGCAAAAGTATATTCTCCTTTGTTACTTAATAGCTGCAAGGCCTTGATGAATCATTTAGTTCCTTGAGCCTCAGCACTCTCGTTGTTCAATGAGAACAATTCCTTACCTGAAGAAAAGCTGGGGGCTTATCTAGGTCACCTTTTAAAAACCATGAAGATGTATGCTTCTGTGTCTCGTCTATATGTTTTAAGTTAAGACTCATTTTTATCTTCTGTTTCTCTATGAAATCGCAGGAGCTGTTCCACTAAATCTCATGCAGTATCTTCATATATATATAAATATTGTACACATTATATATAAATCCAGTAACTTTGGCTCATCTTAAAGAATTTTCATCTTTAGTTATTTTGTGTATCTCTTTTCTGAACTATCCAAGTTCTTCCTTTATATCTCAAGTGTAACCATAGAGCTCCAATATTGTTCTATTTAATGCTGGCTATTTTTCAAAATGACAGTTTTATTTATATAGTATTGGGAAAACAATTTTGAAAGTACAGCTGAATCACATGCATATGTATTTAATGCATATGCATATATATAATCTATATGTAATATATATGTATACATAATATGTATATATAGTGTATATATAAGTATATAATATATAGTGTGTTTTTATATGTATATATAATATATATATATATGAAAGACATAAAATATCTTGTTATCTTATATTTGAAGAACACTGGCCACATGTGGAGGAGACACATTAGACTGATAGGCAGAATTTCTTATTCTCAGGGAATTTAGGATCTGAGATGAATGCAAACATCTGATGGGACTTTGTGTATCCATTTTATTGAGGAGAAACTTGATTATTTTTATGAAGGAAGATACATGAATGTATTAAATGGGGATCACATATGAGTAGAAGAAAAAAATAGATGCCAAATTTTGTTAACATTTTCAGGCTTTAATTCTCTCTATTTTAAATGCTTGAGATGGTTTTTGTTTCCTGTTTGGATTGTGACTGATAGAGCACCCCATATAATATAAGCCCCCAAAATATTGAATAACTTTTGAACTCTTAATCTAAGAATTTTATTTCTAATTCAAAATGTACACTGTATTCTAAATAGTGAGATATCCATTTTCCTAAGGAAAGCATATTTGGGAGATATGTGGATATCAGAAGAGATAATAATCTCCTAGAGAACTTCTCATCAGGCTCTAGAAAAGCCCAAACCAAGAACAAATAATGCCAACTTCACTTTCTGTGTTTTCACATCAATAAAGGCATTGATTTTAATGTCACGTTAGAATTGTGTTCTCTCTCATATTTTAAATTTTAATCAAGTTGGGATTAATTGGTAGCTCCAAGTGATATTGATCCAAGACCTCATCTGTGAAGACTCCTGAAAATGCAAGGATTTGAGTAGACAAAGTCCTTTGTATCTCTCCAAGAGCAAATGCTGTGTGCAACATAATTTTTTTCATTAATTTTTTGGGGGTGATGACTTTTAGAGTTGATAATACTGGTTAATTATAATACATATTGCACAAGTATTTATTGTTTTTGATGTGTTCTCCATGTTATATGAGCATCTGGAACATAGATGTACAAAAGTACCAACTCCTACATAAAAAACTTAAGAGTTTCACTTAGAAACTTTAGCAAAGTATTAACTTCATTTATTCTTCTCATTATTTTCATCCTTAAAAACATTCCAAATCCTGGGCGCCTGGGTGGCTCAGTGGGTTAAAGCCTCTGGCTTCGGCTCAGGTCATGATCTCGGGGTCCTGGGATCGAGGCCCGCATCGGGCTCCCTGCTCAGCAGGGAGCCTGCTTCCTCCTCTCTCCTCTCTCTCTGCCTGCCTCTCTGCCTACTTGTAATCTCTCTCTCTCTCTCTCTGTCAAATAAATAAATAAAATCTTAAAAAAAAAACCAAAAAAAAAACATTCCAAATCCTTGTCTGTCCATGCTTTTTCCAGGCCACTGTTCCTGTAAGATTCTGTTTGTTCTCTCTCCAGTTCCCAGCACATCTCCAGTCCAGGTTTGCCTGTGGAGCCAGCAATAGCTCTGTTACAAAATGAACTCTTCTGCATATGCAGACTTTTAATTCTACATAAGGGTGTATTGAGTACTTAGCAGTTGTGATTGATTTAAAACTGTAATACCCATAAGGATTATATGAGACTCCTGGTTAAAAAGAAATTTGTAAGCTACCCAGTCACAGGTTTTGATTCAGGAGACCCCAAAAGTTGCACTTTTAACTAGATTTTCAGGGAAATCTTTCCTAAGCGACCTAAGCATAACAGTTCAAGAAACACTGGCTTAAATGAAAGCAATCCCCAGACGCCTACGTGGCTCAGTGGGTTAAGCCTCTGCCTTCGGCTCCGGTCATGATATCAGGGTCCTGGGATCCAGGCCGGCATAGGGCTCTCTGCTCAGCAGGGAGCCTGCTACCTCCTCCAGCTGCCTGCTTCTCTGCCTATTTGTGATCCCTCCCACTCTGTCAAATAAATAAATAAGTAAATCTTTAAAAAAAAATGAAAGCAATCCCTCAGCTACAAGCTTAGAAATACCAAGTTTAAATACTGCAGCCCCTGCCTCATGGAAAATGTGGTTGGGGTGGGGGCGAGAGGGCTCCAAATGTATTGATATCATCTCCAGTATGAAAATTTTGAGCTTATGTCCTTAATATGTATTAATTTACTTATAAGACATTATAGCACCTTACATAACAGGTTATTTATATTTTATAGAAACAAATAGAAATTGAGAAGCCGGGTGCCTGGGTGGCTCAGTGGGTTAAAGCTGCTGCCTTCGGCTCAGGTCATGATCCCAGGGTCCTGGGATCGAGGCCCACATCGGGCTCTCTGCTCAGCAGGGAGCCTGCTTCCTCCTCTCTCCTCTCTCTCTGCCTGCCTCTCTGCCTACTTGTAATCTCTCCTCTCTCTGTGTCAAATGAATAAATAAAAATAAAAANATCTTAAAAAAAAAATTAAAAAAAATTAAAAAATAAAAAAAGAAATTGAGAAGCCAAAGGAAAAAGGAAAAAGCAATAGAAGAGTCTATAAGTGTTNTTAAAAAAAATTAAAAAAAAAAAAAAGAAATTGAGAAGCCAAAGGAAAAAGGAAAAAGCAATAGAAGAGTCTATAAGTGTTCCACCCATTACTTCTGCATTCCTTGGGGGATAGACACCACATATTGGAGATCACTGATCAGATGTAGGATCAGATGAGAACATAATCATAGGATGATGTAGGGGAAACTTAGAGTGCTTTTACCTGTTGCAGTAAGTATTCAGGGTATTACTAAACAACTAGAAAAGGACATTTACTCAAACTAGAAAGAATAGCTTGGAAAATGCTTCCATAGGTATTGACATGGGAGGTTGGTCTTAATGGTTGAAAATGGGGAAAGCATTCCAGGACAGACATGACAGAGAAGCAAAATACGTAAGCAGTTCAGTTTGGTGAATCATCAATGACATGATTGGCCAAAGTGGCAAAGATTAAAGCAGTAGAAGGAAGCATGGTCAGAGGACTAAGTGTTCAAGGAGACATATTAGATTCTGAATGTTTATCCTGTTCATGGTGGGAGTCATTGAAGAATTCATAGAAGAGAACCAATGTGAGTAGCATTTAAGTCAATTGTACAGATGATGGATTTGAGAATATGACTAAATGTAGAAAAGTGAGTTAGAAGCTGTTTCATGATATAAGAAATTATGAGTGGCTGAACTAGGGCAGTGGAAGGGATATGAACTTAATAGAAAGGAAGATCTAGTGGGTAAGAAAATAGGAAAAGGGTAACTCCAAAGTTTCTGTCTTCTTCCACTCACTGTATAGCAGTGCCAAAAATTAAATGAGATTTGTATAAGGTTTTATAAGGGAGGAGGAGATATGAAAGGCAAATGCATCTTTGGATTTTCTGAGTTTGTGTTTCCTATAGACCATCTAAGTGGAGATATTCAATGAACCTTTAGCAGTTGGAGCTCAGAAAAAAAAAGTGCTTGGCTTGAAACATATATTCAGTAGTTCTTTATATATAAAAAGTAGTTGAAGCCATGGTGGTAGATGCAGTTTCCCAGAGGGGGTATGTGAATTGGAAAGAGGGCCAACATTTATCAGAGAAGATGTGCTCAGGAAGGAGACAGAGCAGAAACCATCAGAAATGCAGGTAGGGAATAAAAAATGTGTGGTATCATGGAAGTCATCCAGAAAGCAATATCAAGGGGAAAAAAAGCTGTTTTTAGCGTTGCTGAGTGTACAGAGAGACAAAGTTTAACAAATGCTTGAAATGTAACTATAGGACTGGCGAGCTGTGGAGAGAGAAAATGCTATATTGTTGGCCTTAGGAGAACAGATTTAACAGACTAGTGATTGAACAATCAGACAGCAGTGAGTTGAGGAGCAATAAACTATGTGGTGGTAAATCTGGGAAATGTAGATTAATTTTAAGAAGTGCTGGTGGAAAATTTAAAAGATAAATGAGATCGTATCTAGTAGGTGTTTGGGGGTCAGGATACACACACACACACACACACACACACACACACACACACACCCTTCTCATTGAAGAGAAAAAAAAATCCAACCAATTTGCTTAGTTGAGTAATAGAGTAGAGAAAGGAAATAATTGATAAGGCAAGATTTTAGAGGAGATGGAGGTAAGAAGAAAATGACTTCAAGGGCAAAAATTGATTATTTCACCTAAAAAGAAGAGACTCCTTCATCTTCTGAAATGCAAAGAAAGGAAGGACTTGATGTTTCAGATAAGACTTCGTGTAAGGGAATGAAGAAAGACAGTAAAAAAAATAATAGTGTCAAATTTATTGCAAAAATAGGGATTAATCTTACTTGCTAAAAGTGAGACAGGGATTTAGTAGTTGGGAGTCATAAAGGCATAGTGAAGATCAGGGAGAGTCAGGGATGGAAAAGGCACACAAAGTATAAGCAAAAGGGTGGGTGGCCCTGATGTAATGTACTAAAGTTGGAGACAGTTTTAGGGGTACAAATTGGTAATGTTCATTTAATTTTTTCCCCTAGCAAATTTTAACTGATTGGGTAAGTAATGGAGAAAAAAGATTTCTAAAGTCAGATTTTGCTCTATGAATGAAGGAAAATGATAAGATTTCAAGAAAATCAAATTTGCTAAAAAAAAAAAGCTTAGATGAACAATCATAGGGTACAGTAGCCTATATTGATGACACCTTTTTCTTTTAACATTTTCTTATCATCTGTTTTGAATTCTCTAAACTCTATTAAATGATAAACACATATTTAGTTGTCTTCTTGACATCTACAGACTTAATTATGAAATCCTTTTCAACTTCTTTTTTAAAGATTTTTTTTTATTTTTTTATTTATTTGACACAGAGATAGAGATCACAAGTAGGCAGAGGCAGGCAGAGAGAGAGGGGAAAGCAGGCTTTCTGCTGAGCGGAGAGCCTGATGCGGGCCTCGATCCCAGGACCCTGAGATCATGACCTGAGCCGAAGGCAGAGGCTTTAACCCACTGAGCCACCCAGGCGCTCTTCTTTTCAACTTCTAAAACAATCAAAATCTCTTTGTTGAGTCTCACCAACATTGATAAGTAGTAATTTTTCTTTTTGTTATCTCTATTTGTATTAAATTCACTATGAATTGGTATTAATGTTTATCATTGTGTTACACATTTTTGGTGTTTGCTTTGGAAGAACCTTTTCCATTTATAGTAAAAGAAGACAAGTTTCAGGCCTGGCAAGTCTGGGTTCTGGATTCAAATGGTATTTCCTTGACTGGGAGATGTGGATGATATATTCTCTGTGAGTATATTTTGAAGACTAAATGGAATTTGACACATACATGAACACATACATACACATATGTGTGTATAAATACAATTTTGTATGTATTTATAGCCTTGGCACTTTTCTTCTTGTCAGCATTATTCTTTTATCCTCAGCTTCACCGTTGCTGTCCTAGTTTAGGAACAAAGAACTAATTCCTAAGTTCTCTCTTGGGGGAGGGAATCTGCCACAAACTCTGAACATCCTTTCACATTCTTGCTGCATAAGCCAACAATGCAAAGCTCTGACCACTCTACCCAGGACATTTCTAAGGATTGTGTTTGAGAGTGGAGATGGCTTGCTTCCATTTACATATGGTGAATCTCTCCAGCTCAGTATTTCCCTTCTGTAATGTAGCTCAGTGTATGCAGGCCCTGTGTGTCTCCTCTTTGGGACAAGAAGAAGGTGAGCAGGGAGTGTGGGGACCACTGTAAATGAACTTGAAATTCTGCATATTGATTTTGCCACAAGTTGTAAAATTCTTTGCCTCTCATCCAGGTCTCTCATGTCTTCTGCTGTGATCCATGAGACAGTAATAAACTAAGTAAGGTAGCTTATTTTATCTTGTAAATAGAGTAAAATCCTAGAGTCTGCACACTACTTTATTGTGTCCATTGTTGTAGCCCTCTTATCTGCCGTTTACACTACTGGCAGGGAGATATATCCAAAGGGTAAATTGTACCTTATACTCCCTTACTCAAAATCTTTCCATTTTTCTCCATTACCTATAGGACCTTCTTCTGTGGCTTGTTTATTATGCTGTTAACTCATGTCACACTAGCAAACAAATACTTACGTCTTTAAATGTTTATCTATATATACCTTATGTCATGTATTAGTTTATAATATCACATAATACGCATCCTTAACTGCTTGTTACATGAACTGTCAGTAATATAATAAGTACAGCTAATGAATATATTGGTATTAAAATGAGGAAGAGAAAGATAAGTGCACAATATTATTTAGGATCCAGTTGATGGAAAACTAAAGTAAAATCAAACCAATACTTTTATTTCTTATCTATAACATATTTTGTAAAACTTAAATATTATATTTTATATAGTGTATATAGCAATAACTCTTAGCTTTATCTGGCATTTTACTAATTTGATAATAAATATATAAAATGATTATTGAATGTTATTTTCTAATGATTTTCTTATGAAGTATAGTTTTAAGTAACACCTATTACTGTTTATAGCTGTCATTTGATCAAACTATTTTACAATTGCATCTGGCATACATTTCAACTAATTTAATTTTATCCTGATGTAATTTAAACATGATACACAAAATCATTTTCTCTAAAACATCAGATGTGCTATCTTTTTCATTTATTTACTATGGTTAGCATATGATTATGTGGGATTTATAGGTTATTTTCTTAACAAATTATCCCTTGTTACAACAATATGGAAGGTTAATTTACTTATTTTGTTTTGGTTTTCAAGCATGAACTTTTTAAATATAACTACTGTTAAAGCTTTTTTTTAAATACCATGTTTCTTTCTCAAATATAATAATAAAACAAACGTAATAAAAATCATTTTATTAGAATTTTCTACTTTGCAAAATTATTTCTACTTTGCAAATATTTTCTCATTTGATAGGATACTTGAGAGCTGGTTAAATGGAAACAATATAGATATATTCTATTTTTTCACCAGTTAAAATTCTTTTAGTTGCAGGTAAAACTTACACATTTTCTTGGGGGCAAAAACCATATATTTTTTTGAAGATCATCAGATTCTTCACTAATTGCATACCAGTATTAGTTTTGGGAAGAGGAGGGAACACAAGGGAAAGATAGTTTTTGGAAGGGGAGATGATGAGCTATATTCAGAACCCTAACCACAGCAATAATTAATGCATCTTTTCGTTTAAGCACAGCCATAGGTCTAAATCAACCCCAGCAACACCTAGCCTTTGGGTTTCTTTGTGCAAATTCCAAATTCTGGAATGTGAGAATCTATATTACAGATTTCGAGTTTGATAGCCTCATATGAATCAGTCAGCAATAACTAAGAGAAAGGATAAAAGGTTTTTTCTTAGGGGCTTCTCAGGAAAACGGAGGAGTTGGAGGATCCTAGGCTCACCTTGTCCCATGGATACAGCTAAATAACACCCACATCAGTGTAAATAACCCAGAAAACAACGCAACGACTGGCAGAACAGACTGTTCATAGCTAAATGTAGAGAAGAGGCCACACTGACGATGATAGAAGGACCGAGACAGGAGTAGTACAGACCCGGGGGAATGTCCAGAGAAGGGAGGGATGTTGCAGGTGTGGAGAGGAGGGAGAAGCAGACTCCATGCCAGGCTCCCCAGGGATGGGGGACCCACAATGGGAAGAGGAATCCTCATAATATTTGGCTTTGAAAATCACAGGGGTTTGACTTCCTGAGTTTTTACTATCAGAGGGGCTTAACACCTGGAACTTTAAAAATCAGCAGGCTCAGCTCTGGGAGAAACACGAGGGCAATAGAAAATTGAGTCCCTGACTTTAGAGAGAAAGTACAGCAAACAGCCCCGCTGAAATACAGGACAGAAGCAGCAGTTTGAAAAACACCCAGGTATGCAAGATGATTTATTTAATAATTCAGAGCTTGCGCTGGAGGTGCAGGGATCTTTCGGAAATTTCTTTAAGAGCAAAGGAAATGGTTGTCATCATTTCCCTCCCCCGCCCCCTAGCCTGGATACACAGACACCTGCAGCAAACAGCAAAGCAGGAACACTCTCCATCTAACTTGCTAAGAGCAAGACCCACCCCTCTGCTCTTCTGCAGATCCACCTGGTCTAATCTGGCCTGGCCAAGAGTTTTCCCAGGTGGCTATAGGTTTCCTCCCACAGTAGACCAGCTCACAGTAGACCAGCTGGCACCACTCACCCCACCCCCACATTCTGCAGACACACCCTCCAACACACTTTTGGCAGGAGTTCATTCGAAGTGGTGTCACAAGCCTGGCAGCATGAAAATAGCCACAGGAGCCAGCACCACTCCAAAGTGACTCCTGCCCTGGGAAGAGAGTAAGATAACCACACACATCAGTACAATTGCACGCTAGCATGGGTTGGGGGCAGACATCTCAAGGTACAATGAAAGCTTCTTAAGGCACAACACATGGAGAGCTCCCTATAGTTCAGTGCTACCACACCTCTGGAAAATGCCTAGTCTGACTCAACTCAAGCCCAGGGTAGCCCCAGACTGCCCTACTAACAATTCAGGGAGCAAACCCTACCCATGACAGAGAGAGCCATTGCAGATGACTGGACTGAAGGCAAATATGGCTCAGCCACAGCAGTAGGGCACACACAACACACATCAGAGACGCCCCTGAAGCTCCGTGTTCTGGTGAGCAGGAGGCATTGCACTGCAGGGCACTACGGGACACCTTCAGAAGGCCACTACTTCAAGCAAAAGACCCAGCTGACTTCCCTAATACAGAGAAACAGACACAGAGTTAAGAAAACGAGGAGATAGAGGATTATGTTCCAAATGAAAGAACAGAACAAAATTACAGAATTACCTGTTCTCAAACTATTCCAAAAAATAGAAGAAGAAAGAAAGCTTTCAGATTCATTCTATGAGACTATCCTGATACCAAAACCAGATAAAGACACTTAAAAAAAAAAGAGAACTACAGGTCAATATCTCTGATGAACATAGATGCAAAACTTCTTAACAAAATATTAGCAAACAGAATCCAACAATACATTAAAAAAATTCATCTCAACTTTTCTTTTTCATAAATCTGCATAGGGGTTTATCAATTTCATGAATTCTTTCAAAAAACAGCTCCTGGTTTCACTGATCTTCTCTACTGTTTTTTTGTTTGTTTCTGTATCATTTATTTCTGCTCTAATCTTTCTTATTTCTCTTCTTCTGATGATTTTAGGCTTCATTTGTTATTCTTTTCCTATTTCCTTTAAATGTAAGGTTAGGTTGTGTATTTGAGATTTTTCTTGCTTCTTGAGGTAGGCTTGCATTGCTACATACTTTCCTCATATGATTGCTTTCGCTGTATCCCAAAAGTTTTGGACCATCTTGTTTTCATTTTCATTTGTTTCCATATATATTTTTTAAAATATTTATTTATTTTAAAGAGAGCAAGTGAGCAGTGGAGGGACAGAGGGAGAGGGAGAGAGAATCCCAAGCAGACTTTGCAATGATCATGGAGCCTGATGAGGGGCTCAGTCTCTTGACCTTGAGATCATGACCTGAACTAAAACCAAGAGTTGGACACTTAATTGACTGCACCACCCAGGTGCCCCTTCATGTATTTTTTATTTCTTTTTTTTAAATTTCCTTGTTCACCCATTCATGTTTTAGTAAGATGTTCTTTAACCTCTATGCATTTGTGGTCTTCACAATTTTTTTTCTTGTGGTTGACTTCAACTTTCATAGTATTGTGGTCAGAAAATATTCATGGTATGATCTAAATCTTTTTGTGCTTGTTGAAGCCTTTAAATCATTATTTTGCAAGAATGAATTGCTGGCCAAAACACGATGTAATGTCACTAAAGTTATTTGTCCCCAGAGAGCAAGTTTCTTTTCTGTATGGTGCCATGACCAGGTATGGGGTTGGTTGCTGTTATAAGAGAATTGAGGGCTTGATTCGGGGATGTCTGTGCTGCCCAAACGATGCATGACCCCCAGTCTTACACCATCACTGCTTTATACATGAGCACAGTAAACAACACACTGTCACACTGTGTTATAGAGTGAAGGTAGACAACTAATATTTACAGAGTGGTCATTCTGCTTTACATGCAGAGCATATTTTTCAGTAAGTACTTCTGAGGAACATTTTTATGGATTGGATATTTTCATGTGTTGAGTCTATTTTGAAATATGCATCATTAGCCTTCCTCTGATATACTTTTAATAATCCTCAGTCTTGCTTTTCCTTTGCATCCAGCCAGCCGTTTAGCCACTGACAAAGAAAAGTAACAATTAGCTTTATTGTATATTGCATATTCTACTTCATAGCCACTCTTCCTATGTTGACTACCATGCAGAGACATTTATAAATTGGTTTTGATAAATATATCCTTCCCTACTTTATTGAGATAAAATTTACATTACAATATATAATATTATGTAAGTTTGATCAAATAAAAAAAGCATGCTTCCCAGGATAACATAGGTAAAAGATAATAACAGTATGGGCCTGCTTTGGCAAACTCTGTGCATGCCGATTTTGATTGATGAAAGATTATTTTTGTCTTTATGTGTCTTTGTTTTCCTCTCTCAGAAACATCCTCTTATTTCTCTGCCTTACCCTGTTATGCTGGAGATGACAACTATGGGCTCCACTTCTTGGACTATATACACTTTGTTTTCCTCTTGGACTTGGCCAATGGAAGACATTGGGAGGAAGTCAGAGGACAGGGAAAAGAAGTGAGGCATTTTATAATCTCCTTTCTTTATCTACAGCAATACAACTCTTCCAGTTACTGCATTCCACTAGAGTTCTCTCTCCTGTTTGGAAGTCTTTTCCATGGCACCATCCTTCAGTGGGGTTCTTGTAACCCCATTGTCTTTTGTATTGTCTTTTCTTTGTCACTTCAGATGTAGGGCTTCTAAAGGCTCCCTGCTATTGCATCTCAGTGCCTCTTACTATTTCATTTATTCCTGACCACACTTATGTAAATATTTGCTATGTTAAATTATCTTTGCAACCCCGTTAAATCTGCTGTATCAGTTTTTTTGAGTATGCATTGTTTTATGCTAATCTATTAATCAACATATTGACTAATATAGCTATATACACTATATATATAGCTAAGCTAATTATATATAAAGTTATAATTATATATATTAGCTTGAATATTGACTAATATATTAGCTTTGTCAACATTTATAACTGAGCATCTAGCTTGTGAATAGAAGTCACCCCAGAAGTTATCTATCACACTGTAATTCTTGATCAGAAGAGTTAGCATTGGAAAAACCATCTGATATTCCAAATATTTATACTGTAATTCAAATGTTTCTTTAATAATGTTTCTTTAATACTGTTATAGTTTATTGACTGTTGTATTAACAAGAGTGACAAGCCATTAACATGGTATAGTCGAGTCCATATCACTTGTCATTCTTAATTATTATGTGGTGTTTTCCTATCAGTTGTAAGAACAAGTCTCCCTTATATAAACATAGTGCACATATGGCAATGCTAATAAATGAGCAATTGCAGCATACTAAACCATTAGGAATACATTTACTTGCTTCCAAACATGTGTTCTGTATAATGACATTGGCATATACTATAAATTTAGTAGAAATCCTGCCAAATTTTAAGCAATATGGAAGAGTAGCATAATTATGATAAAAAGAATAGTAAAGATGGCCAGAATACTAGTACTGGTACTAAGAAGTAGAAGAATGAGGTGGGGGAGGAGGCAGAGAAGTGAAAGGATAAAAAAAAAGGTACCTAACAATCTGAAGACTAACAAAATTCCGATAGTGTGCAAAGTACCCTACGTTCTTCATTTCATTTAATAATCACAACAAAGCTAAGATTTAGTGATAGTTATGCTCACAATGTGAAGATACTGAGAATCACAGGAAAATAGGAAAAAAATGAGATGATGAAAAAACTCAGGGTTGGGGGGTTGGACTACTTATTACTTAGCCTATTAATGTTGGTGCTACAACCTTCCACTTACCACAAATTTTGGAGGACTTAGGTACTTGTCATTTCATCCCTTTAGAATTCAAATATTCTATTGTATGTCATCCTCTATATTTTAACTACTTTTGGTAATTTACCAACTGGACTGCAATAAGATATACTACCTATTGACTCTAACAAATTTTCACTGTCCATGTATTTGTGTATTATTTCCTTGCTCAGCCAGGTTAGATTGTACAGTTTATAGTTCATAATTATAATCACTCCCATGCTTATATCCTCAATTCATTTTTATAATAGATAAAGTATGCTGCTTTTTTATAAGGATTCTAGATTTAATTTTGAATCTTAGGTATCTTGAAATGTATTTTTTTAGAATAAATTTGATGTATTGTAAAGTGAATCCAGGTAGGTAGCTCTGAACTCTAGTTTAGACTGAGAAAATTTATGGAGTGATATCAGTTCCATGAACAAAGCCTGGAAGAAATCAGAAAGATGGGGTCAATAGGAGAAGGCTTGGGATTCTGCATTTTTTATAAGCTTCCAGGTAATGATGCTGCTGCTCTGAGGACCACAATGTGGATAAGAAAAGACTGTGTACTATTTTGGGGGAGCAGGGGTTGTTTTTGAAAGGAAAGACAAACTAGGTTAGTTTGTTGGGGAGGTTACAAACTGGAGGGAGTTTTTATTGTTGTTAAGATGAAAAAGACATTAGCACACTGGTACTTTGGTAAGAAGGAATTAGTGGTGAGAGAAAATAGAAGACAAAAAAGAAGAGGATAGTAAATGAATCATAGGTGGTTCAGGGCCTTAAACCAGAAGAAATACAGAGCACAAGTGGAGAGACTGGCCCTGGAATTTAAGAAGGGGCCAACATCTCCTCTGAGACTTTTCTGAAAGTTGGAAGTAGGTCCCTTACATGTTTTTGCTGACTTAATTTCTGGCAACTCTTCAAGGAACTATCCTTTAAAGTTCACTTTCCCCCTTACTCCTCTTTCAGTGCCTTTTATTCCTAAATCTGTTCTAAATCTATCTCCTGGTCATATTTTTGTTTTGTTTTGTTTATTAAACTACCATTGGATATTCACTGATTTCTTTCTCTGCTTCAACTCTTGTCAAAGAAGTCATTCTCACTTCTTGCCTTGGTTACAGCAAATTGTGCTTCCTTCAAAAAGGCCAGTTTCTCTCCTTTGTTTATTCACCTGACAAAAACAAAGAAACAATAACCAAACTATACACTAAATGCAGGTTACCTCTTAATTTCTCCTTACTCCAGAACTGTGCATAAAAATAATTTCAGTGTGGGCCTACAAGACATACACAACCAGCTGATAAACTTCATGTTAAATCCATGACTCCTAAACTTACAGTGGACCATTGGTTCTGATTGTTTACTCTACAATTCTCTTGTTAATTTGATTTCCATTCTCCTGTGTTCTCCTTTCACAATCTTTCTATATTCCTTCACCAAAGTCGTGTCATCTTATTTCATTAATAAAAAAATACAATTAAAAAATGCTATAATAGTTTCATTTTAACCCATAGCAATTTATTCATGTTTAGGTTTATAAAGGATAAATTATGGGGTTTTTTTTCCCTAAAGCCAAACCTGTCACTTGGATTCCAATACCTTTTATCTACCCAAGATATCACTCTTAAAATTGTCTTCTGCTCCACACACATCATCAATTTTTAAGCAACATTTTGAGTTATAATTGTGTATGATGGAATGTATCAGTTGTAATTGTACACCTTGGCAAGTTTTGACAAAGGTATATGCTTTGAAACCATCGCCATAATGAAGAAATAGAATAATTCTATCATCCCAAAAAAGTTTCTCCATATTCCTCTGTAAGTAAATTCCCCAGTTCCGGTCTGAGACTATCCCTGATGAGCTTTTTGTTACCACGGATTACTTTTGCCAGCTCTTGAATTTCCAAAGGTCAAGTGGAAACATAAAGTATGCATTCTGTTTATTCATGGCTTCGTTTTTTTCAGTTATATTTTTGAGTTAAATCTGTGTTTTGTTTACCTATAGTTCATGTCATTTCAGTGATCTAATGAATTGCATTGTGTGGCCATTTCATGATTTCATTGCCCATTTATATGTTGACAGAAACTTGTATTGTTTACTTTTGGTTGTTGTGAATAAAGTTTCTATGAGAGTTCTTGTACACGTCTCCCTGTTATATGTTTTTATGTTTCTTAGGTGGGCACTAAGGAAGGGATATTTAGGGTTGTGTAGTTCGTGCATTTGTGACTTTATAAGAAATCACCAAATTGTATTCTAAGTTGGGTGTAACATTTTACATTCCTACTAGTAATGTGTGAAGATTCCTGTTGCTTCACAACCATGCCAAAACTTGCTATTGTCAGGCTTTTCAAATTTTAGTCAATCTAAGTGATGTATAATGCTATTTTGTTGTGGTTTTAATTTGCATTTTCCTGCTGTTGATGTTGAGTGTCTTTTTATGTACTTATTGGTCAGTTACATACCTTCTTTCATGAAGTTCTCTTCAGATATTTTGCCTACTTCTAAGAATTGTTTGTCTTCTTTTGATTGAGTTGTAAGACTTCTTTCTGTATTTAAGATCCAAGGCCTTTTTATGTATACTTTTTCTTCCATTGTCTTGTGTGCCTTTTCATTTTCTAAATGGTACCATTTGAAGAGCACTTTTAGTTTTAATGAAATCCAATTCACCTGTTTTTTTCTTTTATGTGTCATTTTTTTTTTGTCCTAAGAAATTTTCACTTACCCCCAAATCGCAAAGACTTTTCTCAGTAAAGTTTTCCTTTAAAATATCTATGGTTTAGCCTTTATTCATGGTTTATGTGCTGGTCTCTATCAGTTAGAGTTATTTTTATATACAGTGTGAGATAAGAGATAATGTTAATTTTTATATGAATATTCAGTTCAGCCAGCATTATTTCTTGAAAAACAATTTTCCCCCATTGGATGATGTTGGTGCCTTTTTCAAAATTAATTAAAAATATGTCCCTTGGGGGGCACCTGGGTGGCTCAGTCTGTTAAGCGGCTGTCTTTGGCTCAGGTCATGGTCCCAGGGTTCTGGGATTGAGCCCTGCGACAGGCTCCTTGCTTGGTGGGGAGTCTGCTTCTCTCTCTGCCTGCACTCCCCCTGCTTATGCTCTCTCTCTCTGACAAATAAATAGATAAAATCTTTAAAAAATATATGTGCCTGACTCTGTTTCTGTGTTCTTTATTCTGTATTATTGATCTGTATGCCTATCCTAACACAGCTACCACATTCACTTGATTAATGTAGCTTTATGGTATGTCTTCAAGTCAGGTAGTAGAAATTCTCTAACACTATTCTTTGTCTTAAAAATTGTTTGGGAGTTCAGGTGCTTTGCACAAGGTACCACATTAATTTCTACAAAAATACCCCCTGGTAATTTGAATGAATCTTGTTAAATCCATAGAATAATTTTGGTAGAATTAGCATCTTAATATAGAACTTTCCATTCCATGAAATTGATGTATTTGTCCATTTATTTATTTCTTCTTAAATAGCTCTCCATGACATTTTGTCTCCCCCCCTCCATCTCCCCACCTCTTTCCGCTCCTCTGGCAATGACCAGTTTGTTCTCTATATTTATGGGTCTGTTTCTGCTTTTTTTGTTTGTTTGTGACTTTGTAATTTTTAATAAAGTAGTCTTGAACGTCTTTTATATATTGAACTTCAGTATTTCAGGTTTGTCAAGATATTGCATATGGTACCTTGAATATTTCTTTTCAGTTATCTCTTGCTAGTTTACAGTAATATAATTGAATTTTTTGTATATTGACCTTGTACAAAATGAACTAGATGAATGTGTTTACCAGTTCTAGGATCTTAGGATTTCTCTGCATATTTTATGTCACCTGTCAATAATGAAAGTTTTATTTTCTTCTTTCAAATCTTTTAGTTATTAATTTTCTTTATTTCTCTGGTGATGCCCTCCAGTATAATAGAAAAGGAAGGTAGTGTGAGCAGATATTCTTGGCTTGTTACTGCTCTTAGGGAAAACATGTTCAGGTCTTCGGTATTACATATAATGAAGGCTATTGATCATTCATGGTTGCCCTTTGAGAACATAGTTGACCTTTATCAGGTCAGGGAAGTTCCCTTTTATTTTCAGTTTGCTGAAAAGTTTTATTTTCTGTGTTTGTTTGATTGTTTTGTTTTGTTTTGTTCTGTTTTCAAATCCTGCATGGGTGATAAATTTCTTCAAATGCTTTATTCATACATTTAGATCATACATAGTCTTTTGTTTTGAAGAGATAGTGAATTACATCAATTGGTTTTTGAATGTTAAACCAAACTATGTGATCTTAATAAGTACCTTTGTTATGATGTATTAACATTCTTGTGTATCATTCAATTTAATTTGCTAATATTTTGCTAAGAACTGTAATGTCCACATTAATTGGAGTTGTCATTGTTTTTATTCTCCTCCAGAGAGCAAACTGCTAAAACATATCCAGGAAACTATTGACTTTTTAATTGTATGATTAAAGTTTCCAAATATGTACAAATATGCATATTTATACACTGATATGCTTATACATAAAATTTTAAATTTTTATGCTTATAACCTCTCTGTGTCCTCTTAATTGAAAGGACATTTAAAACATGTTTCCTTTTGATAACTGTAGTTGGACATTCTTCTCTTATACAGTCTTATACTTTTAACCTTTTGCCTGTAACTTTTCTTTAGAAGTCATGCTCTTGTTAAATGAAATAAGCACCAATAGGTTCCCAGAGGACATTTACTATGTTTCCTTCATATTCCTAGAGTTAAAAGATTTTCTGAAGTCCTATATGCTCTTATGCACTTATGGTGTTATCCTTAGTAATATAAGTGTTTATGGTTATGAGTTTCTCTTGAACACAATGATTTAACCTGCATCATCAATTCAAATAAAGAACTTAGAAAAATAACAATAAGAAGAATAATAGAAGGAAATAATAGTGATATGAGCAAAATTGAATTAGTTTGTTGAATTCATCTAAGCTAAATTTTAAGGGAAAAGTAAAAAAAAATTATGAAAATGAGAGACAATACAAGCAATACAAGCACACAAAATTGGAATATCAAAGATGAAACAACAAAAATGAGAGAATTTTTTTTAAAATTTTGAGAGTAATCTGCCAAATAACAGGGAAGTATATTTGACTACTTAAAANGTGAGGGACAATACAAGCAATACAAGCACACAAAATTGGAATATCAAAGATGAAACAACAAAAATGTGAGAATTTTTTTAAAATTTTGAGAGTAATCTGCCAAATAACAGGGAAGTATATTTGACTACTTAAAAATGTGAATAATTTACTAAAAAATCATTGACTACAATTTGTCAAAAGAAATGGAAGCCTAAAATGGAATACTAAAAAGTACACAATCCAAATAAGCCAGGAAATGAGAAAAAGTGAGGGGAAAAAACAAAAACCAAAACAAAAAAAGCACGAAAAAACATACATGGGCCAGTTAGAAAAAAATACCAAGAGGCTTACTTAAAAATTATCACTAGTCATGTTAATGTATATCTTCAGAACTCCCAAGCAAAAGGATGATACCAGTCTTGATTTATTGTGATGAGGATAGAATGATAAATAATCTTAGTAGTAGTGGTAGTGGTAGTAGTCTTTGCAGTGATTTTATATCACATACAATGTCCTAGACATAGTCTTAAAGTTTTTATAATGCTTATGCTTGATTCCAGTAAATATTTCTTTCTTGCAGTTTAAAGATTTCATAATTAACAATTATGCTACACAATTTAATTATAAAATAGTTATTGGCAGAGTTTTATCTGAGATTCTGTCATTTAGGGCTTAGGCAAAACATGAATAAACATCTAAGTTATTTCAAAGAGTACTATTAATTTACTTAAAATATCCCAAATAAGGTGAAATTGGAATGAGAACATACATCCCCTGTTCTCAGCATGTTATTCTTGTTTTTCTTTGTCATTATGCTTAATTAGAGCTTTAAAGATATGTTTCTTGAAAAAAATATATTACTGTCAACTGCTGTCATTCGGTTTCCAATTCTATGTCACTCTCAAGTAATAGAGTACTTGACAATCTTCTGAGAGAATCCCAACTGTCAGACAGCTATGCTGATTGCTGCTGCTTCCCTTCAACCTAATTAAAGATTTATTATTTTCATCAGACCAAAGATAATCTTTTCTGTTTCAGTTAACTTTGGCCCTTAGGTGCCCAGTACAATAATGCTATAATTTTCTTCTGGGCTCATCCATTTTTTTTTTCTTCCACACGCTTGAGACAGAATATCTTTGTTTTTGTCGTTTTTCTATGAAGACAAAGTTCATTCTAAATACCAAGAATCTTTAAAGGGCTTTCTATAATTTATATCACACAGTATATACATTATGGCATTGTATACATTAAAAAAAGAATTGTCATTTTTTAAGTATAACAGAATACACAAAAGTGGGCTAACTATAATTTTAATAATGAGCCTCTACCTTACTTTCAGATACATAACTTTTAAGATCATAAATGGATATAAATGTGGACTGTTAACAAAAAAATGAGATATACAGAATCACAAACTCCCAATTTTATGCTTTGCTGTACACCAGCATATGCATATGCAAGTATGATATTTTTATTCACTTTTCCTTGTTGTTGTTTCTGTGACAGTGGTTCTTGGTTTGTTAATTTGTCTCTATCATACATGAGATATTCAAGCCAAATTAGAAAGTGTTTTCTGATTTTTATCAGAATTCTGGAGTTGTTTTTATTGGGTGGGGGGATAGGTAGCTCTAACAATCTTTGTAAGAGGTAGAGATGCACTTACTTGGGGTTATACCAAAAAGATAAAATTTCTCTTTTTAACCTTACTCTTCTTAGTTAGTATTGGCTAATACTTTATTGCCATAAAGATATAATGGCCCTAAAATCTTTAAATAGAAGAAAAATCTCATTTATAGAGAATTGCTCATACTATAGGTATCTGTAATTCCTTTATAAGGAGTTCCAAAGCTTAATGATTTTGAAGAAAACTTGAAATATATTAAATTTAGCAATACATCACACATTTACTTTAGAATAATTGGTCTATGGATGGAAAGGAAAGTTTCTAGTAGCACCCTAGAAACACACATTTTTGTGCAAGGATACACACAAATATGTACACACACACACACACATGCACACTATTCTGTAAATGCCCGAATCCCAGAAACTGTTAGATATATCGTTAATGACAATGAGACTGTTCTCTTCTGAGTTGTTTATTACAAATAATTTCAGTGGGAGAGTGATTGCACTTACTCACCATTATGCACAGGAGGAAAAGAAGAAGGCAGAGGAGGAGAAGGAGCAGAGGAAGGAAGGGGAGGAGGAAAGGAAAGTAAGTACATTCCTGAGTTAATATTTTGAAAGAATAGTATATGTACTTGGTGATTTTTTTCACATTTGTCTCTATTACTATAATAAGGTGTACACTTAGTCTGTTTCCTTCTAAATATTACAAAATAGAGGGTGCTGGGGAGTCCCAATCTGAAATAGTTTCCTTCGAACTACACTTTTTTCAGAAACAAATTAAATCTCAGTTCCAAACAGCCTTTCTATTGCCATCAGAAGATATCTACATTTGTAAATTGTGTTTTTAACTTGAAAGAAATACTCAGGGTGAAGCTTAGCTGTACTTAATCACCAATAGCATTGGTAGGAGTAAACACAATTTACATTCATAATACTTACCTGATAAAGGAAGTAGTTTCACACAACCGTGAAAGATGCAGTAAACCAGAGCTAATCACTAATAGAGAAGTCAGCTATATACAGTCAGTGTCCTATGTATTATTTAAGAAGGTGCTGGCTTTACCTGCATGATGTGACAATAGTGATTATAATTCTATAAAGCCACAAAAATAATTGAGAATCTGCAAAAACTTCTTGAGAAAATTCATGAAAATTATATGTATGTATATATTTATATGTTTATGCATTTAAATTCTGGTAATTACTGTGTATTAATAATAACTACAAATTAAACATAAAAAATTACACCTTAGCGGAAAAAATTTAAATGGCGTCACAAAATTTCTTATACGTAAAATATTTAAAATATAAACTAGAGAAGCCTATTGGATAATTTATAATGGCATATGCAGTTATTTACTTCTAGGTATGTCTTCTTGGTGACCAGTTTAGATTTGAGTTTCATCTTAACCTATTTTACTGCCATACATCTGGAAGATGACTACTGCATAAGAATGAAAGAGAGTATTCCTATATGACTCCTACAAATGTAAAGACTTTCCCTAGTTTTTCTAGTTTTCTTCCCTTGTTTAAGATGTATGAAGTAAAAATCTTCCAGTATACCCTAAGCTAAAATTTTCTAAAGGTGAAGGATATGTTGTCACATGTATAATTTAAAGTATAATACATGTCTTGAAATATGGGAAACTATCATGTTCATGTCTTGACATCAGTATGGTTAAAACCATCCTCCCATGAGTTATATTAAATACATATTAATGGGGAAAAATACAATTTTAAAAAAAGATTTATTTATTTACTTGACAGAGAGAGACACAGCGAGAGAGGGAGCACAAGTGGGGGTAGTGGGAGAGGGAGAAGCAGGCTTCCCACTGAGCAGGGAGCCCTATGCTGGGCTGAATCCCAGGACCTGGGATCATGACCTGAGCCGAAGGCAGACGCTTAACCAACTGAGCCACCCAGGTACCCCAAGGAAAAATATAATTAAGTGAGCATGATGTCTTGCTTGAAAGTTAAGAAGTTGTTGAATCTTGGAAACAATCATCTGTAATATGAAAATTGTGATTCAACTTAACAGGCCCCAAAATAATATTTATAATTTTCCTTATTGTAATCAAGCACTAATGAATTTGACTACTACTAACCAAAACATTACTTCATCCACTTTTATTAATATGTGCAGTTGTCACTTGTCTTGAAATGTAGACTTGTGCTAATAAAAATCTATGTAGCCATTACCAAAAATAAAATTAGAAGTATATGGAATTAATATATTACTGACATTTGCAGGGTAGGTCTATTTATGACACTATTTCATTTAATACTCATAGGAGATACTTGCATTATTTTCTCTGTTTTATAAATAAACAAATTTAAGTGGGGATAAACGTGGACTGAAGTATATATGTATGACGGTAGAGTTTTAAAAAACATGTTATCATTCAGAAGGTTACTGGTGAATATTAACTCAGATAAAATAATATTTGGGGATATGAGATAATTAATTGAGTAGCAATGTTCAGTGGTTGGAAAAGAATAGTGACACATCTCAGTATGATAGGTCAAGAGAAGCATTAATTGTCTATTCTAATATCTTTATAAATTGCATGCTCACTTGCTTCTGATTTTTACTTTTTTCCTTGACTCCACTTGTCTCATAAAACTGCTCTGCTATTGGCACAGACTTTCAGGCAGCCAATGTCTATTGATAATATACAGATTTTGTATTGATTTTATACAGACAGATTATATATTGATATATATGTATACATATATAACAATCATATGGATCTTATATCTACAATATGTGAATTTGCCAGTATTAGAGAATGTCTTCCTAAAGATCTTGGGTTATTCATATCATTCCTAATTTTGTATATACAGGTAAATTATGTCCTTGTTTTGATTCTTTGGGGACAAAGTTTACTACTTCATAAAAGTCCATTGTTTTATTGTTTATTGCATCAGTATTGTTTTAATTGATGGGATGTCAAATGTATTAACGAAAGATTCTATGAGCCTGTATAAAACTCAGTCTAAAATTGAAAAAAGTAAAAATTTACCTTGGAAGCCTCCTATCTCAAATTTCTGATATTTTCAAATAGCCGTCGCTAATTGCAATTCCAGCTGTTTACTCTATATCATATATTTGCATATATGTGGTCTTATTTTTTCCCAATATAGACATGTGACTTTATAAATATCCCTTCTTCATGCATAAGGTATGTGTGGGTGTGTGGGTATGAGTGTGTGTGTGTGTGTGTGTGTGTGTGTGTGTATAAAAGAATCTGAAAGGCTAAGAGAACTTCTATGTAACAAAGATTTTGTGTAACAGAGAAAGATTTAGTCCTGTAGTTCCTGTCTTAAACTTAGTAAACTTTCTATGAATATTTTACTTTATTTAATATTTATTTGTTCTTTGTAGATCTCAAATAAGAGTTCAATATATGTTGAAAACAGAATATACTTTAAAAGCCTCACTTTTCATGTATATATGACAATGGTCTTTGCTTTTTCAGAACATCGTCTTAACCATAATTTGAGTAGTTGTAGTTATCAGAGTGAAACTAACCTTCATGGGAACTTCTGGATCAGGAAATACAGGGTGAACTTGGGAATATCTTTTGATCATAAATTTAATATAGAATAATATTTACAAATCATACATATTTTATTTCCTGCAACTATTTGCCTTTTATTTACTTATTCACAATCTGTAAACTTAACATATATATTGCTTTATGAATATATACAATTTATGGTTAGAATATAAATATACATTTCTTCATGTTTACTGTATGTATATATTTTGCTCCTTTTTTTGTTTGGTTCTCTAATTGCTCTCACTTCTCTGCAGTTAACTTCCTTGACTCATTTCACAACCTACATGAACATCTTACAACTGAATTTCAATATATTTTCATGTATCTTTAAGCTATTTGAGTTACTTTCCTATTGTATTAAAATCTCCATGCATGTCACAAATAAAATCTGCATTTTATTAAGTATTATACCTTCAGTATATTGCTGGATTTGGTTCATAACTTTGTTATATACTTTTTTGTGAATAGCAGTGAATATTTATACCTGTATTATTAAGTAGGGTAGGTAGATAGAATTACAGATAGACAAATCTTTCTTCTTTTAATACTAACAGATTTTGGTAATAAAACTTAACTAGTTTCCTTAAAGTAAATTCATGAATTTAACCTTTTTTTCCCTATAGCTTTGTTTAATATATTTTTTATTTTTTTAGTCTTGTTTAATTTAAATAACTATTGTAAACATCTAGAATTATTTAAAAGTAGATAAAACTCAGCTGTGAATCTTTTTTTTTTAATTTTATTTTTGTTCTTTGCCCAAGGGGTACAGGTCTGTGAATCATCAGGCTTACATCTTTCACAGCCCTCACCAAAGCACAAACCCTCCCCAATGTCCATACCCCATCCACCCTATCCCTACCCTCCCACCCTGAATCTTTTTTTTAAATGAGGAATGAAATTAGGACTAGTTGTATACTTGAAATTAATGTAATGTTATGTGTCAAGTACACCAAAACAAACAAACAAACAGATCATTGTGTGGTTTAATAATCCTCATTTTGTTGCCTTTCTAATACTAAATTTGAGTTTATGTACTTTTTATTCCGGTGGTAACATATTTGTTTTTTCATGTAATATTTTCATTAGAATAGTCTAGTTAAATTTTATACTTTTTGTGATAATTACTTCTTTACCCAGTGATGTAGACATCTTTTTTCTAATTCCCAATCACATGGAGTTTTCTAGTTTTTGTTGTTGGTGTTGCTATTGATTTCTAACTTAATTGCATTTTCATCAGAAATGTGGTTTATATGAAACCAAGGGCATGTAATTATATCGATTATATTAAATTATATTGTCTAGTGTGAAGTTTTCAGAAATGTTCTTTTTTAAAATAAATGTTCTATTTGTGCTTGAAAAGTGTGTTGTTCAATTCTTAAACCTTATATTCCAAAGGTATCCACAATTTTTCTGATAAATTGAGCATATACATTCCTAAATTCAAATTTCGTTTCTAATGTCATTTTTATTTATTTGATCCATTAATTTCTGAAAATTGTGCTAAAATATTCCAGTATTTTCTTAGATTAGCTAATTCCTACTACATTTGGATTTGTAAAGTCCAACCTATTTTATGTATTTTGAAGCTAAGTTATTTGGCATTTTGACTGTTTAATATCTTTCACCAGCTTATTTTTTTCCATTTTTTAACTTTTCACCTTCCTGCAATCTAATGTTTTAGAAATTATCCTTGTAAATAACATATATTTAAATTTTGTTTGTTTTGTTTTCAAAGCTAGTTTTGTGAATTTAATCCATTTATGTTTTTTCATAATACTAACATGTGCCTTGCTATTCTTTTACCATGTGCTTGCTCTTTCTTTTTATTTATGTTTAAATTTGGTTGCTGTTACCCACTGTCATCTTTTTTAAACTTCTTTTGGAGGGATTAAGTTTCTTTTTAATTTTTTTGCCATTTTTTCAAGTAGATTTTCTTGCAGGTTTTATACTCTATAATTAGTCTTGTCTGATTATCAATTTTAGCAAAGGCTAATTTATGGTTTTCTAATCAATTACTTTATGTACTTTTGAACCATATTACCTACTATCTACATTATATGCTATTTTGAGCAACTATTGTCTATCTTGTTTGTTCCTGTGTGTTAGACATTTTTATATCATTGCTGTATACAGCCATTGCGTTGTTATACGCACTCTTACTAGAAATATTTACCAATAGTGTTGCTCACCATTTCTTTTATTTTACATCTTCTGGTAGGGACCATTCTCTTCTGCAGATTAAGCATCTTTTACCATTTCTCTTAGATAAGATTTGTTGATTAAAACTTTTCAAGATTTGTCTAAAAAAATCTTTATTTTGTTCTATAACTTGAAAAATAAATTCAGTTTTATGTATAGAATTCTAAATGACCGTTCTTTTCTCTCTACATATTAAAGATAATATTTTATTGTTTTCTCATTCTAATTGTTTTGGTTGAGTGTCAGGTATCAGTCTATTATTGTTCTCATGTCCCATAATCTGAGATTTCTTATAGGTTGCTTTCAAAATCTGTTTTGCCTTATCTTTAGTTAATTAATTAATGAATTAATTTGAATATAGTTTTACTATTATGTCTCTAAGGTTAAATTTATTTTTATTTTTATTTTTAAAGATTTTTTATTTATTTATTTCACAGAGGGAGAGATATCACAAGGAGGCTGAGAGGCAGGCAGAGGGGGGGTCGGAAGCAGGCTCCCCACTGAGCAGAGAGCCCGATGCGGGCCTCGATCCCAGGACCCTGAGATCATGACCTGAGCCGAAGGCAGAGGCTTTAACCCACTGAGCCACCCAGGCGCCCTAAATTTATTTTTATTCTCCAACTTTGGATTTGCTGGGCTTCCTTGATCTAAGAATTGGTGTCTTTAATCAGACAGAAAATCTTGGTCTTGCCTCTTTGAAAATTCCACCTTCCTTTTTATTGTACCATACCCAACCTCATGCACCTGTGGCCTAATTCTTAACATCTATCAGTCTCAACTTACCCAACTATAAATTAGTGATTATGGTAGGGCACCCAGGTGGCTCAGTCAGTTAAGTATCTGACTTCGCCTCGGATCATAATCTCAGCGTCCTGGAATTAAGCCCCACATTGAGCCAACTGCTCAGCAGGGAGTTTGCTTGTCCCTTTCCCTTTCCCCTCCCCCCACTCATGCGTTGTCTCTCTCTCTCTCTCTCTCTCTCTCTCTCTCTCTGAAATAAATAAAATCTTAAAAAAATAGAATAGTAATTATGGTACTCACCTTAAAGATTCCTTATAAGAGTTTATTATGTTGTTTTTTTTTAACTTTTTTTTTTAATTTTATTTTTATTATTTGCCCAAGGGGTACAGGTCTGTGAATCATCAGGCTTACATCTTTCACAGCATTCACCAAAGCACAAACCCTCCCCAATGTCCATAACCCATCCACCCTATCCCTACCCTCCCACCCCCCAGTAACCCTCAGTTTGTTTTGTGAGATTAGGAGTCTCTTATGGTTTGTCTCCTTCCCCATCCCATCTTGTTTCATTATTTTTCCCTCCCTACCCCCCACGACCCCCCACCCTGCCTCTCAAGTTCCTTATATCAGAGAGATCATATGATAATTGTCTTTCTCTGATTGACTTATTTCGCTCAGCATAATACCCTCCAGTTCCATCCATGTCGTTGCNGAGCTACCCTACGACCCAGCAATCGCACTACTGGGTATTTATCCTAAAGACACAAAGGTAGTGTTCCTCAGGGGCACGTGCACCCGAATGTTTATAGCAGCAATGTCCACAATAGCCAAACTATGGAAAGAACCTAGATGTCCATCAACAGATGAATGGATAAAGAAGATGTGGTATATATATACAATGGAATATTATGCAGCTATCAAAAGAAACGAAATCTTGCCATTCGCAACGACATGGATGGAACTGGAGGGTATTATGCTGAGCGAAATAAGTCAATCAGAGAAAGACAATTATCATATGATCTCTCTATTATGTTGTTTTTAAAACACAGTGCCTAGTACATTTAGCAGCTTCAACAAGTAGTTGTAGAAAAAAAAATTTATTAGAAAATGTTTAACAAGGCAGAATTGGGATAATTCATAAACTACTGTGTATTTTCTATTTATGTGGCTTAACGAAGGCTTAATTTAATTTGATTGGATACTGAAAAATATCTAATTTTGTTTAGAACACATTATTTACTTGGCTTCATTAGAACAAACAAACAAAAACCATAAATTAGTAGTCTGTCATCATAAAATAGCCTATGTTTGGGATTTGGCAGTGCTTTGTCAAAAGAAGAGTCAATGGAAATGAAATTAGTAACAATATTAAGTGGTTTGTTTATTTAAGTTGTTGGATTGTGCAATTTGAAGAATAGTCTGTATTTTTAATGTTTATAATAATAAGTTCATTTTGTTCCTTAATAAACTCTTGTTTACATACTCCAAGTACTTTCTCCCTATTGAATGGTTTTTTTGGTTAACCTAAGAATTTACTTCTTTTTCTCAAATATTAAGCTTAATTATTGATACTTTCTCTTAAAAATGTTTAAGGTTAACTTGAAATATTTGGTATGATGGAGCTTCCAAAGGAAGTTTCCTGAGAGAAATATCATAAAGAATTTAGATTGCTTTACTCTATAACAGGAGCTACTTAAATGATATTTGTGGTGGTGGAGAGAGAGAGAGAGAAAGGAAAAGAACTGGTAACTAAATAGTACTGGCTTCTTAAATGTGACTTTCTACTTTGTTGCTGTTGTTGCTTTCGAATGTAATTTATATTTAAGGAGAATAGAACTGCATTAAAAATAAACGTAAGTGACTTGAATAAGTAAGCATGCATTTAAAATGTTTCAGTGGTGATATATCTTATTTGTAAATGTTATGGTCTAGAGATTTTTAAAATTAGTATTAATTTGGAACTGTAGGATATATTAAGTGTCATCAATACTGGAATTTACTGCTTATTTCTCACAGGTCCAAAATACATGTGTAGCTGAATTTAAGTGTAGATATATAACTGGCTTCAGTATAACACACATGTAGCTGGGTTACATTTAATTTAAGGTACAGCCACTGATACATGTGCAGAAAATTATTTTACTTCTTTAAACTTATTTTAGTCCTTCCTTCTGTCTGTCAACTTCTGGGCAATAAGTAAAATAAAACAAAAATAATTTTATCAGGTAAATATTGATCTGATCTCCAAAATTATAAAATACCTTTTCAGATTACTTTCCTCTCCCTGTTCCTTAAGATGGCTTCTGGGTTTGTGGGTGAGAGTCCTGCATGATCCCTTGGCATTAAAGGAAAAAAAAAAGGGCAATGAAAAAGGGGCAATTCTCCTGCCTTATAAATCCTTACTGAGGTAAACCCTATCAAGGTTTCATTCCCTGATTACATGCCTGCCTGAGATTTCACCCTGCTCTTCATGTCTGAATAGTCCCTGTGTCCTATCCTTATCCTTTGTGAGATAACATACTTGTCATTACCCCTTTCTTCCCTGGAGCCATAATGGTGGACTAGATGTGTAGAGAGGGAAAATAGCCAACAGAACAAACCAAGCTGATAGGTATTTCACAATGAACACATCAGTTATAACTAAGCATACATACATGGGTGGAGAAAAAAGATTATCTTATGAACCAAAACCAAAAACCCAATCCTGCTCTAGTTTTTCCCAATTCTGCTTATAATAGAAGTTATTTTTAAGAAGAAATTTTAAATATAAATATAAATTTATTTTTAAATATAAGAATATTTAAAATCAGTGTGGAAATCAACTAATACTCTCCTCATTTAAACTTACTGGAAACAATTTGAGAGGAAGGAGTAGAGGAATTTAAATATCTCTGCCACTTCCGTGCACTCACATCAGTAAGTAACCTGTTGGTTAGCAGAGCATATCCAGAAGGCCCATTCATGAAGATAGGTTTTTGGAGAGCTAAACTTCTATGAAACAATATCAGGAAATTTGTGTTTCTGACAAAAACCAGAGAGATAGAGACTTGAAAAATCAGGAGTCAGTGATTATTTAGAGGAAGCAATGGCAGCAAACAGGATAGCAATGTAAAAATCTGTATCATCCTCCAGTTCTATCCCTGTTGATGTGAGAGACTCTGGACTCCAGGAAACAAACTGAGGGTTACAGAAGGGAGGGGGTGAGGGGACGGGGAAACCAGGTGATGGGTATTAAGGACCGCACATTGTGATGAGCACTGGGTTTTATACACAACTAATGAATCGTTGAACACTACATCAAAGACTAATGATGTACTATACGTTGGCTAAGTGAACATAATAATAATTAAAAAATAAAATAAAATCTACATCATCCTAAAGATTCTGCAAGGGCTGCTACACACATAAATGCATTCTGCAACTGAGCCTTTTGGAAGAGAAATTAACATAGCTGGATGGGTATCTTGAGAGTTGCAAACTTAAAGGTTACATGATTGATTCCAGGAAATGATTCAGTGCCTGTATTGACTAAAAACTGTAAGCCATTCTCAAATTTTTGAATCCTCAAAAAAACAAAAAACAAAACAAAACAAAACAAACAAACAAAAACAGGGGTGAGGGGGAACACAGAACTGAATCACAAAAGTGTGGAAACCACAAGAGACAAAATGTCCTTATTTTATTAATAACATAATGCATAATAAACCCCCAAATAAAACCTTACTTATGGCTCTGTTTTTTTAGGAATTTATGACATTTGGTACCTGGATTAGACTTGAAGTAGATATTCTGGGCAGGATTTTGGAGTTTATTGCCCACTGGCTTGAGGGAAGTAAGAGCCCCTTTGCTAGTGAGAGTAATGGAAATAGAGAAGTGAGCTGAAAAGGAGGAAAACAAATACAGGGTAGAATATATTAGAGTTGCCTGCAGCTGTTCAAGAAATCACTGGCTGTTGATTGGACACATAAAACATCTGTAGAGAAACTATATGGAATCACTATGGAAGACAATATTTGATCAGGAAGGTTAAGGGTGGGCAGGTTACCTGATGGACCCTTCCAGTTTCTGATTTCTACTGGTAGTGGAAGTCACAGGTTAATTAATTCATGAGTGGGATAACTATTGAATGTGAATTCCAAGGAGAGTTTAGTATACTTACATTGACAGTAGAGCTGTATGTTAACAAAATCTGTTCATCTGTTATCTAGGGAGCTTTACCTATAGAGGTTCATATAATGGGTGCTGGTTAATGATATGGGTATCAATCACTTTGTGAGTTTTGTGGCAGACTAAGATTCTGTTGTGGTTAAAATAGTCTTCATAGAGCTGATAGTTATGATGGAGCTGAGTTATGACAAAGATCTTTGCCAAGCAGAGGAGCAATGAGAAATATGAACTAACATCATAAAAGATAACAATTATCAAAACAAGATGGGGTGAATTAAAAGCAGAGATTGAGGGCGCCGGGGTGGCTCAGTGGGTTAAAGCCTCTGCTTTTGGCTCAGGTCATGATCTCAGGGTCCTGGGATCGAGGCCCGCATCGGGCTCTCTGCTCAGCAGGGAGCCTGCTTCCTCCTCTCCCTGTCTCTCTCCCTGCCTCTCTGCCTGCTTGTAATCTCTCTCTCTGTGTCAAATAAATGAATAAAATCTTTTAAAAAAAAAAAGCAGAGATTGAACAATATTTGTATACCCATTTTCATAGCAGTATTATTCACAAAACCCCAAAGATGGAAGTAACCTAAGGATTCATAGATGGATGAAAGGATAAATAAAATGTACTATGTTCATACAAGGCAATATCATTCAGCCTTAAAAAGGAAAAGAATTTTGACACATCCTAAAACATGGATGAACCTTGAAGACATTATACTAAATTAAATAAAGCAATTACAAAAGGACAAGCAGTGTATATTCCATTTATGTGAAGTACTCAGATTAGTCAAATTCATAGAGACAGAAGATAGAATGGTGGTTTCCAGGGTCTGGGAGGACAGTAGGAACAAATGGAGAGTTATTATTAATGGGTATGGATTTTCAGTTTGAGTAGATGAAAAACTCTGCAGATGGATGGTAGTAATGGTGCACAACAATCACTACTAAACTGTGTACTTCAAATGTGTCAAAATGGAAAATTGTATGCTTATTTATGTTTTTATGTTTTACCCCAACAAAAATGTATCATCTGAAATAAAAATGAAATGGGAAGGAAAGTTTGAGAAATTAAATTTGGGAAAAATCCATTTTTTAAATATTTGAAAGATAGCGAGAGAGTGAAAGAGAGCACAAATAGGGGGAGAGGGAGAACCAGACACCTGCTGTATGAGATGGTCTTCTTCAAGCAATTTCCACATTTTTATCTGGCATGTTTATACTTCCAAAACTAGAAAGTTCTGGAATGTGTTCCAGAACAATTCTTACAGATTTCAATATGGTTTTACTCTCCCCTTTCCCTGCATTTCCATGGAAATGCATTTGTATGCTAGTAACAGTTTCTCTTGTAATAACTTATATATTTTACTATAATTAGTGCCTTGAACTAGGAAGTGCTCAATAAAGATGTTGAATTACTCTGAAAAGCAAGTGATATATATGCTTTTCTATTTATGTCTTCTAACTAATTTTTAGTTTTTATTTTTCTAATATTCATTTTGTCATATAATTTCATTAAGAAGTAGACATAAAAGAAAATAAGGTAAATATAAAGAGACTCTGAAATAACTTCTGACATCTTATTTTGATTTAAAATATATTAGAACTATAAGCCTAATAACACATAAGGATGAGTAGAAATGAAATAGAATTATGTCAATACATTTATTTTCCCTCCTTGTTGTGACTGAATTTCACATTTGGGAAAAAAATAGTAATTTCACATAAAACTGTTGTCATTTCTCCAATTTGAATAAGAAGAGGAAAAGAAAAGGTGGATATTGGTATGTAGGGTGATAATACGTAAGGCATGAGCCAATGAAAATTTTGTAGAATATTACTCTGTCCCTTTTTAGACATCTAACTTTATAAATTTAGAGAAAATAACAAAGTTAATAGGACATAATATTTATATGCTTATATTCAAGTGAAATTTTAAGCAGTGTCATTATAGAACACTATACTAATATTTCAGTGTCTCAAATTTAGCTTGATATGATAGATGCAATTATGTGAGAAGACTGGTATTTTATCCTGTTGGTTTACTAACAAGTTTCAGCAAAAAAATAAACCCTAAGATTTTTTTTTCTTTTAAACTTTAAAAAAAAACAGATTGGAATATAGTAATTTATTTATTTATCAAAAAAGATTTTTATTTATTTGAGAGAGTGAGTGAGAAGAGAGAGCATGAGAGAGAGAGAGAGAGAGAGAGATCATGAACAGGGGAGGGTGGGGGGAGAAGCAGACTCCCGGCTGAGCAGGGAGCCCGATGAGGGGCTCAATTTCAGACCTGAGCCGAAGGCAGACACTAAACCAAATGAGCAATCCAGGCACCCTGGAATATAGTAATTTAAATGAAAATTCTTAAATCATAAATCATGCTTCTGATTTGAATGTGATTTACAGAAAAAGAATAATGAATCAAGTTGTTGCATCTCTTAAAGCCACATCACTCTCAATCACCAAAAAATGATAGGAAGAAATCAAATATACATTATAAGACTATTGAAAACAAGTTCCAATTGCATAATGTTCCCAGGACTTATATTAGCAGTTTTGAGTATTATTAAGACATATGTATACGGACCTGCAAATTTCTGCGATGAAAACATATCTGAGTGAAGGAAATATTAGTCTGAAATGCTATAAAAGCTTCTGTTGTTAATATGCCCTGACGATGGTGTTAGAGTTGTTCAGTTGTGCTTCTCTAAAGCTTCCATCTCAAGGCTAACGAAGAGATCCCGACCGCTTTTCCGCAATGTCAGTAAAGAGCTTTAATGACTAGAGATTAATCAGTTTCCGAGGCAGGAATCTTTAGGGATATCAACCCCATTAAGGCAAGGAAAAGAAGAGGCAAAAATTTATGCCACCAAATAGAAACAAGAGACAAAAAGCAGGCTAAAAGCCCTTTTGCTCCTTAAAGAATTTGCAAGGGAAAGGGTCTAGTGGTGCATTCACTTAATTAAAATAGTCAGGATTTTTATTTCCTTCGCAATGTAAATCACTATTGAGAAAAGTATCTGTCATCTCTCATATTCCCTGGACAATAAATTTAAATGAATTAATCATTTCACTTATTCAGAAATTTGGAAGAGTGATAGGCACTTGCCAATGGACTGTAGAATTCCTGGCTCATTGATTTTTAGATGCCAGAGGAGATTGGAGAGGCTGTGAAATGATTTAAGTGGAAATAAAAAGAAGTAAATCATTCTAGACTAGATTTGCCTATTTATCTTTTTTACCCTCTAATCAAACATGGATTATAATATTACATATACATAATAGTAAAATAACATTAGTATAGACTGTTCTATCCTTCTGCTTAATCAAAGCTTATAAAGTCACCATAATTTTGAACTATACCTGAATTGGAATTTAGCTTTCAGTAGAAGCCTTTTAAAATTCTGATATATCATTGATCAATCCAAGTCCCTTAAAACTAAGGTAGTTATCTAATTTATTTCAACAAGGCCACTTTTGAAGATGAAAGAGAACTCTGGTCAGACTAGGATATATGGTCACTCTAAAACTGAAATATTAACAAATATGCATTATAAGACTATTGGTAGGAGTTGGCTCAATTCCTCAAAATTGTTATTAAAGTATTGGCTAAACTCTGTGACAAAGCTGGCAATAAAACACAGAGATTCTTGCAGAACAGCACAGAGAACTGCTGGTGGTTTGGGATATCCAGGAAGGCCTATTTCTGTGTTCAACATCCCCTTGGTTTTCTTGCTTTCCTTGGTTAAATCTGGCTTACCAGCAGCAAGACCATATTCCAGACTGTGAAATGAGATACAAAGTACTTAGCTTTTAAGAAAGTGACAAAAAATTGCATACTTTATTTCTACTTTCACTTCAATAGCAAGAGCTTTGTCATATGTCCATATGTAGCCTACTAGTCCTTAGACCTACTAAAATGTGGATGTGGATGATGAGGGATATTCTATTACTAGAGGAGTGGAAGTTAGACACTGGGGGATTTAGCTGGGTTTTTGTTTGTTTGTTTGTTTTTCTTCACAAGATTGTTTCTCAAATGTGATAAGCTGAACCATCAGAATTCTGTGGACTGTTAAATTGTATGGACCTGAGCACCACCCTGTTATTCTGTATCAAAATCTTTGAGAGTGGGAACCAAGAATGGACATTTACTACAAACTCAGGATACTTATAGATATGTAAGATTGGAGCTATAACCTTTAATGATTATTTACATATCCTGGTTTCTTTTTATGTAATTAAAAGTCAACTTAATTCTTCATTCACAAAACATACTACTCTTTTAAACAAGCTTGTAATGTTCACGTATACATAAATGAAATGAAAAAGATTATGTTTAACCATAATATTCTCCTTAAAAACCACAATATTTTCATCACTATATTTCTGAAAAAACATGCTAACCAGAGTGGCTACAAATGAGATTTCCAATGTGATTAGTTCAACTTGTACTGACGTTAGGCTTCTAATGTATGAAACAAAAAATAATAAATCAAAAATTACCCTTCATACAAACTTTCAGTTATAAAATGAATAAGGCCTGAGGATCTAATGTATAACTTGGTGATTATAGTTAATAACACTGTATTGTGTAATTTAAATTTTCTAAGAGAAGTTAGAAACAAAAAAAAAACCAAGAAAACAACAACAACAAAAGGAAAATGTGTAATGAAATGGGAATAGCACTTTACTTCTGTGGTCTTCCTAACACTTTTCCCAATCCCTTAAAAAATAATCCTAGTCCAATCATAGAAAATTATCAGACAAGTCTAAATTGAGAAACACTCCACAAAATCCCTGATCAGTATTCCTCAAAGCTGTCAAAGTCATTAAAAACAAGGAAAGTCTAGGAAATTATGATAGCCAAGGGAAGCTTAAGGAGATCTGACCAATGAATGTAGTGTGGGATCCTGGATCAATACAAAGACATTGGGTAAGAGCTAAAGGAATATAAATACTGTATTGACTTTAGTTAATACTAATATACCAATATTGATCCATTCATTATGACCAAAGTACCATACTAATGTAAGATGTTAATGATAGTGGAAACTGTGTGTGTGTGTGGGGGGTGTTAGGCATATATGAGAACTCTGTACTATCTCCACAACTTTTCTGTAAATCTAAAAAGATTATAAAAACTTTATTAAAAGAAGTAGTCTTTGACAACTATATTTACTGTAGGGCTTCTAATAAAATGGCTGGCATGAGTTTAGATGATATGTCTTACCAACACATTTATTAAAACTTTGGAATTTGGTTTGCTATTAAGATATGCCTTTGCCTGGAAAAAGCACAATGGAACTGAGAACACTGAGGATTGGAAAGATGTAAGTCACCCTCCTTGTAATCGTTCTTACTCCATGGGTAAAACGGCAGGGGTTTTCCCTTTGGCTTTTTCATGGCATTCAGTAGAGGGGTTTTGTTTTGTTTTGTTTTTAAGATTTTATTTATTTATTTGGAAGAGAGAGAGCTCGAACAGGGGGAGGGACAGAGGGACAAGCAGACTCCCAGCTGAGCATGGAAACTGACAATGATGATCCCAGGAACATGAGATCCTGACCTGAGTCCAAGTCAGATGCCCAACTGACTGGGCCACCCAGATGCCCCTCAGTAGAGTTCAGTAAGTTAAAGATATGCACAATGTGGCACCAGTATACTTGGAGTCAGAGGAGGAAATTCCTTAAATTATAAATATATTGAAATTATTTGTACATATGTTAGTAAAATTCTTAATGTAGTGCTTTTGGAGGAAATGTGTACATATAAGAATATTTGGAATAGGGACTGTCACAACATAGATTTGTTGGGAGACTGTTATGGCAGTTGGAGTATGAAATTGTAAGGTTGGGGCGCCTGGGTGGCTTAGTGGGTTAAAGCCTCTGCTTTCGGCTCAGGTCATGATCTCAGCGTCCTGGGATCGAGGCCCGCATCGGGCTCTCTGCTCAGCAGGGAGCCTGCTTCCTCTCCTTGTCTCTCTGCCTGCCTCTCTGCCTACTTGTAATCTCTCTCTCTGTGTCAAATAAATAAATAAAATCTTTAAAAAAAAAAAAAAAAGAAATTGTAAGGTTGGTGTCAGTGGAATGGATAAGCAGATATTGATTTGAGAATGTCATGGAATCAATGGAGATGGAGAAAGAGGAGAAGAGAACAGGGGGTAGGAGCAGGTTTTAAATCTGGTCACTCGGTAGATATTTACTGGCAAATGTTTGATAGAGAAAAAAAAACTCAACATAAAATCATAAAGTTAGAAGTATTATAGTTAGTGGATTTATTAGATTGGATATCTTCAATACACAAAGATCTCTGAAGCCTTGTAGTCTTGGTAACCATTTAAATACTTAGTGTCCTAGCTTGTCAGTTTATTTAATGAGAACAGTAATTCTTTTCACCTGCCTTATGGGGACTCGAGAATTAATAAGAAAAAAAATCCTAAAGACTTTTTGAGCTCTTCACTATATAACATTGCTAGAGAGGGGATTCACTAGAGTGTGAATTACAGTTTTGCCACAGGAAAAACAGGAGATTTTCAGTAAGAGCAGGAATGAAAGAATATGCTTCAAAAGATTTATGTCTCCTGTATTTATTACCTGATGATGTTTTATATACACACACACATACATACATATGTGTATATACATATATACATATGTATATATGTATGTGTGTATATACATATATGTATCCATATGTATAAACATCCATATGTATATATGTTGTTTTGAAGGTCTCTAATTCATAAATATGCTTGAGAAATTGTTATATTTCCCTATGGGTTTTATTTTTTTTTAATTTTTTAAAGAATTTATTTATGGATCATCTCCTCTTTAAATCTTTATGACAGTAACAAGCACTATCAACTTCCTCCTTTAAACTCCCACAAGTATGTGCACTGCCCAAATCCAGCACACATATCTTGAATATATAATTTACTGATTTATATTATTAGTTATATTTGTTCACTTGCCTCTTCAATGTAATTGTGAAATTCTTACAAGGATTAAGTGTCAAAGTACTAAGTGAACACTAAAAAATGTTTGATAAACTATTTATATGTGGATATTTAAACATCTCAGTTGCTGTACATGATGATCAGTTTGAGCAACAAAACTGAAATTTGAGCTGCTTTCAGGGAATTGTTATTTTTCAATGAAAAAACCCCAATGTTTTAACAATATTTATTGAAAATTCATTAATCATTGAACTCTATGTATTAATTTTAAAATATAATTCTTCAATTTGTTAAATACTATCAAAGTTATTTAAATTTTTTGAAATGTCAAACCAGTGTAGGTACATTTATTATACAGAACTCTGTATTATTATACATTTTTATGAATATCTCCTATGTCATTAACAGGATTGTGTCACAAATAACTGTATAAAATAAAACAATGCCTTATAAATTATCCATACTCAGTGGGTACCTGATGGAAATAAAGTCTAGTTCTTATATTTACAGGAAGGGGGAGAAACTAACAACTCACAGATGATTTGCCCATGATAGGAAATACAAAAAAAAAAAGTATTTAGAAAATGTAATTTAAAGTATTTAGGGGGATAGACTAAACTCTATCAGTTGCAGCCTAGAGCACGTTATAAGACACATTGTCTATCACAGTTTTTTTGCATCTGAAATCTAACATCACCTGGCACCATGAGGGAGAGTATTTTCAAATTCTAAATGCTACAGAGCTCAGCACAAGATGTACACCTCGGGTTTCATCAGTATCTTCTTTCTCTGAATGCCACTTTTGGAAGTACTATACTATTACAGTCATACATTTCTAGCTCCAGGAAAAAAAAATCCCCTGGATTTTTATCACTAAAATATATTTAAAGTATATCACTTTAAAATGAGGAATAGCAAAAACCTCTAGAAGAAGTTTCAGAAGGAGTTATATGCATGCCAAAGAAATTGTAAATTAGGACAGTATACTCTGAAAATCAGTTAGAAGGCCTTATCCCAAGTTATGTACAGCAATCACAAATACTATTTTTTTCTAGAGGCTAAAATCTGTGACTTATCATTTCCTTACAAAGTATCTCCTGCAGTTTTTGCAGTACAATTGTAGTCAATGATTACTTCTTATTTATTGAGTATATCGAATAATTAAGTTACAATTTGTAAACTAAGTTATGGAGGAAAATATCTGAGTAACAAGTAGACTTGTAGGGGACTATACAGAAAAACTGAAGGTGAAAGTTAAATATGAAAATTATGTTCACTACGGAAAAGGGAACTGTGAAATATTTTCTGATTTTGATTATTTGACTAACTGAATACTTGATCTATTGAGAAATTTTGTTATTTCTTCAAATGTGATAATGCTATTTACAATTCAGCTAATTAAAAGGAGTGATTCTTTAAAAATACATACTAAAATTTTTGTGAATAAACAGATAAACTCCCTCACAATATGGGGAAAGGATGTGTGGGATATAAGTGGGACAGAATATATTTTAATTTGATGCAGGTAGGGTTTATTATAGTCTGAATACTTTTTTGTATTTTGAAGTTCTCCATTATATGATTCAAAATATATAAAAATAAAGAGAAAATGGATAATTAGGATATAATTTTATTAATAAAAATGTTTAATATTGCTTATTTTGAGTTGTCATTTTAAACTCTCTAAACATTTATAATAGTGTTTTATTCAGTCTTTTGAGTTTTGTGGGTAGATGACTAAATCATCTCCAAATGATATTTTGGCACCTGATTTCCAAAATTAAGCTTATAATATGAATTACCTGCTTTGTGTTAGTTCTAGAATTTCCCAAACAGTGCCATGGAATAAGGAAACTATATTCCACAAAATACATTTTTGTTACATGAGTAACTGGATAAATTAGTGGAGTGATATTAGATTTGTGTCTTATTCCTGGCTTCAGTGATGATCTTTCAGTTATTTGACATTAAGAATAGTGATGAAAACCATGACATCACAGATGGCAGAGCAAAAGTACTTTTTCTACCTAACTTAAATGTTGGAATTCCCTTTTTAATTATACCAGACAATGATTATAAGACCAAACTGAAGTTATGCAGAAAACCAAAGTAAGAGAAGATAAGAACTATCATTAAACACTTTTCCAGGTTTTAAACAGGGAAAATTTCTCTAAAAGTGGGAAGGTTCAGAAAAACCTCTTTATGTTTTCCCAACCATAACCATTTGTCTAAAAAGTAACTCAGAAAATTGAATGTACTTCAGTATAAATATACATCAATATACCTTACCAATGAAACAAGAAAGTAATCTGAAACATTTAGAGAGGATCCTTATCTATGGCACTGTTCTCAGACCTGAGGTCAATTCTCTTGAATATTTTCTCTATAGATACCTTATATTATATCTCCTATTTCAAAATATTCAATTTAAAAATATAAAAATACATACTTTTAAAAACTGTATTTAAATCATTGCAGCATTTTGCTGTATTAAATTACAAGATTAATGGGAAAATATTCCTTTGAAGGTTTTTTTCAATACACAAGGCAATAGGGCATCTGCTCAATTGTTAATTACAAATATGTAGTCATTTCTCTTCAGAGACAGAGAAAGTATTAAGTCAAACTTCTTGGTATAATGTATTGATTGCTTTAAGAGGAATTTTTAGTTTTTAATTCTTTAATTGATGGCTATTAAAAAAAAACATTTTTGAGGATGCCTGGGTGGCTCAGTTGGTTAAGCATCTGCCTTCAGCTCAGGTCATGATCCCAGGGTCCTGGGATCAAGTACCATATCAGGCTCCCTGCTAGCAGGGACGTCTGCTTCTCCCTCTGCCTGCCGCTCCCCCTGCTTGTTCTCTCTCTTTCTCTCTGACAAATACATAAATAAATAAAATCTTAAAAAACTTATTTTTCTTAGAACATCGGCAAATCTGTAATTTCATTTGAATATCCACTTCACCAATTACTAAGAAGACCCAAATTTTATTATTGGGAGTCAAGCTTTACCAATGGCAATAGATATCATTTCTGGTTTAAAAAATAACTACTTCAGGGGTGTCTGGGTGGTTCACTTGGTTAACCGTCTGCCTTTGTCTCAGGTCTTGGACCCCTGGGTCCTGAGATGGAACACATGTCAGGCTCCCTGCTCACCGGGGAGCCTGCTTCTCCCTCTCCCTCTGCTGCTCCCCCTGCTTGTGCTGTCTCTCTCTCACCTTGTCAAATAAATAAATAAAATTTAAAAAATAATAACTACTTCAAGCACAAGTGCAAAAGTAAGAATCAACACACATACCAGTGTACTTAATAAAATAAATATTTTTGAAGGTCTGTAATACTTGTGTTTGCTTAAATATTCTAAGAAGACAACATCTAAAATTAAGAGAAATATAATTAGGTTTTTGACATTGAAACATTTTTGGGAAAAACAGAATAGATCCTTCACATTCGGTGGAACTTCAAGTGGTCGATATTAAAGTCTAAACTAGAGTATGATTAAAATATTTGTATTACAGGCTTAGCTAGATACTTTACCGTTAGGCCTTCTCCTTTTGCAAATTCATGTATTCTAAAACTCTTAAACATTGAATGGGATGCTTAAAAAAGCTTCAGAGATCATCTTTCTTCAGGATCCCCAGTTTACAGATCTGGACTCGGACAGTCCAAAATACTGAGTTTTCCAACATCCCAGACTAATCAGTGGCGCAGTCAGAACTAGAACTTGGTTCTTCTCATTTCCAAAATAATACCTTGTAGATAGTGTTCTATCTATTTCTGATAGTAGTTCAAATAGCTACAATGTTTTCATTGTCTTTCTGTGATCTGGTGTTATAAGAAGAATGCAAAGGAAATTATATGAAGTATATAAATGCACTTAAAGTTTTATACCTGCCTTGGCATAGGGCAGTATTTCCTAAATTCCCATCAAAATGAACAAAATTAAAATTATATCATTTTGGGGCGCCTGGGTGGCTCAGTGGGTTAAAGCCTCTGCTTTCGGCTCAGGTGATGATCTCAGGGTCCTGGAATCGAGGCCCGCATCGGGCTCCCTGCTCAGAGGAGAGCCTGCTTCCCCCGCACCCTCTGCCGCCTGCCTCTCTGCCTCCTTGTGATCTCTCTCCCTCTGTGAAATAAATAAATAAAATCTTTAGGAAAAAAAATAAAATAAAATTATACCATTTTAATGAATCACATTCGGTGTTAAGCAAATTTTAGCTTCAAAAGGAAACATTCTAGGACACCTGGGTGCCTCAGTCAGTTAAGAATCTGCCTTTGGCTCAGATCATGATCCAAGGATCCTGGGATCAAGTCCTACATCAGGCTACCTGCTCAGCAGGGTGCCTGCTTCTCCCTCTGCCTGCAGCTCCTGCTACTTGGGCACGCTCTCTCTCTCTGTCTGATGAATACATACATACATATATACATATATACATAAATAATAAATGGAAGCATTCCACTTTAAAGACTTGACCATGCTCTGAAGTGAACTGCATTTTCTCTAAAATTGACAGATTCTAAGGGGAAAAAATGTCATCGAGGTGCTTCAGAGTATACATATATACTTGATAGTGAAGCCATAGCCAAATGTCTGCCTCAGAAATGACTCACAGAGGACAAGTTGCTTGAGGAAAGTAACACAAAAGGAAATGGCCTGAATTAATCTCTAGAAATCTGTATTTGTCCAAATGATTTTCTGAGTTAATAATCTGGAGACAAATATGAACACTGGTAGGACCTCAGGCTTGCAGAAAGATGCTGACTGGAATTGGGACCAAAATTGATGTTAACAAAAGAAAAGGAAATGGAGAATGGGTTTGTCTAGAGAATTGTGGATCTGTATATATAAACAAAGGACAGACATATGACTGACAGGGTTGGTTTAATGGAAGAATCACAGAGAAATGTTTTTAGTCTCAGATTCCATTCAAATAAAACAAAAATAAAAACATTGCTCTTTTGGAAAATTGATTTCATGGGCGACTTGGAAAAATACAGACATACTATTAAAATAAATATTTTAACACTGATGCAATAGGAATTTTTTTTTTCTTTTACAAAATCAACTGCTTTGGACTACTACAAAATATTTTTAAGCAAGTATGTTACATAAATATTTAAACAAATGTATTACAGTCTTGCATTATGTATGACAGTTGATTTGTGATTATCCTGGCTAATAAAAAATCAAGTCATTTTCACTGGGTTTTAGCATAAATCATGTGTATTCTTTGTTTTTAAATTTTTAATTAATTAATTTTGTATTGGGTGTCATGTATTCTTTGATTAGATATTTATATTTCTGGCTTTATTTACATTAATAAATAAATCAACTATAGAGGTTTGACTTTTTATATTCTGAGTGGCAGAATATAGCCAGTGTTTTCTTTCCTTTCTTTCTTTCTTTCTTTCTTTCTTTCTTTCTTTCTTTCTTTCTTTCTTCTTTCTTTCTTTCTTTCTTCTTTTCTCTCTTCCTTCCTTCCTTCGTTCCTTCCTTTTTCTTTCTTTCTTCCTTTCTTTCTTTCATTTTTTTTTTTTAAGATTTTATTTATTTGACAGAGGGAGACACAGCGAGAAAAGGAACACAAGCAGGAGGAGTGGGAAAGGGAGAAGCAGGCTTCCTGCCGAGCAGGGAGCCTGATGCGGGGCTCAATTCCAGGACCCTGGGATCATGACCTGAGCCGAAGGCAGATGCTTAATGACTGAGCCACCCAGGCACCCCTCTATCTTTCTATCAGTCGTTGACTATATGTATCGCTAGCTTATAGTGTGTGTGTGTGTGTATAACTATAAATAGCCATAAGCATTCAAGTATATACTTGAATATGTATATATATTTGAATAATCAGTTCTTACTTATATAGGAAAAAAAGCAATTGAAGACATGTCTGTCTGATGAATTTGGCATCGAGAAGGAAAAGCACATTATTTTCTCATATTTAATACTGTAATTGTGTTAAAAAGATAAAGATGGGATTAATTACTTAAATGCTTTTATCCAATTTATATATGTATACACTCACACACATTATTTTTAAGTGTGTGCTCAAAGGGACAAAGTCTCAAAAATGAGACAAATTTAGGAAATGGATAAAAAGAAAATGAATAATCAGAATGCAAATGGTACAGATGAAACTTTAGAAGAAATATTGGCTAATGACATATATAATTTCTAGTTATATGTCCTAGGAGAGACTTTTAAATTAAGTTTAATTTGACAATGTGCACCTAATAAAATGCTCTACACTATCATAGTATATTATAAGTTGATATACAATAGTATATCTAAGTAGGTATAATTTTATGTAGATTTTATGACAGTTTATATACAAAGATTTACTTCAAGTCTGTTTCTACAGAATTATTAAATTGTATCACTTCTATTTTCAGGAATAAATATATGGTAACTACACTAATTCTAAAAATATTAACTTGTGAAAATGAAAGAAATATTTAATTAAAACATGCTAACTCTTGGATTTTGTCTCTCCTATGATTTTGAATATTTTATGAATCCAAATAAAGGATTATTGGTGGAAAGAGAATGTTAAAAGTAACAAGGATATCTACATATAGAATAATCTGGGAATATAGATTGTTCTAAAAAACTAGAAATTACTTTCTTATACTGTCTCTCACTTCAATAAAAAGACTACTAAAGGTATATATCAAAGTGTACTTTCTTTATACTGTCTTAAAGGCAATGTGAGTACACCATGACTTAGAAGGCCTCCCTCCAATGTTGTTTCTATATTCAGAGTCCTCTTTTTCCCAGACACAATTTAGCTTATGTTTTGTTACATTAAAATATAATGTTCTGCATAAACAAGTAGAATACATCCCTTATTTTTTAAAGTGAAATTTTAAAACAGAAAAAAACACATTTATGTCAAAATTAACTTTTTTCCAAATGAGAAAATCTAAAGATGTACCCTTTGATTTCTTGTTTTTATTAAAATGAGTTTTCATATTATTTTATAATATATTTAGGGACATTTTTGTTCTAATGCAACATACATTTGAATTATAGTTAATTTTCATATCAAAATGCAATTAATATTAATGACTATTGATTGAGTGCAATACTCTTTTCAAATAGCACATTGGTATTAAGCATAGAATTACTCAGCTTCGGGGCACTTGGGTGGCTCAGTGGGTTAAGCCTCTGCCTTTGGCTGAGGTCATGATTTCAGGGTCCTGGGATCGAGCCCCGCATGGGGCTCTCGGCTCAGCAGAGGGCCTGCTTCCCCCTCTCTCTCTGCCTGCCTATCTGCCTAATTGCGATCTCTCTCTCTGTCAAATTAAAAAAAAATCTTAAAAAATAATAGTAGTAAAATAAAAAAGAAAAGAAAAGAAAGAATTCCTCAACTTCACTCTTCCAAGTAACTATGTACTTATGAAACAATATGAGCCTAATAAATGGTTGTGAAGTTTCTCCCTAAACTTATAACTGAGTATGCTGCCTTTCTTATATGTTTTTTTCCACTAGAAGTTATAACTTTAAGTATTTGTCACTTTCAGGATGACAGGCAAAGTAAGCCACATTTTATCATCAAAAATAATTTAAGGCCTTATATTTTCAATACTTTAGGAATGGTTGTTCTGAAATGACACTTTTATTTGAATGAAAAGATACAATGACTCTACATTCATAATGAAGGCTTAGGGAAGGGTGAATATAACCTAAAAAGAAACATTGATATATTAAAAATGTCAAGCAAACATTGGATACAGAGCTGTAACCTGGGTAAAGCAAAGAGTAAATGGTTAGCTTAGTTGATAGAAATGTTTATTTAAATTGTATAAGAAGTGGTTAAAGCAGAGAAGCTTTGTGGTATGGACTAGGAATTTTAGATTTTATGTTAGGCTTAAAGGAGGCATTGTTAAGGTTAGCATAATATAGTAGCAATTAGCAGGAGCAAGTTACATGGTGAAGGTCTTTGTGTGTCTGCATAGATTGAATTTGCCATACTCTCAGGATGGCTTTCTAATATAGAAATAATGGGCGCCTGGGTGGCTCAGTGGGTTAAAGCCTCTGCTTTCGGCTCAGGTCATGATCTCAGAGTCCTGGGATCGAGGCCCGCATCGGGCTCTCTGCTCAGCAGGGAGCCTGCTTCCTCCTCTCCCTGCCTCTCTGCCTGCCTCTCTGCCTACTTGTAATCTCTCTCTCTGTGTCAAATAAATAAATAAAATCTTTAAAAAAAAATANTAGAAATAATGACTTAAGAACTTCTGGTAGTAAAGTATTCTCTTTGACCTATTGATTATTTAGTAGTGTATTATTTAATTGCCTAAATTCTTGACACATTTATTTATTTTATTTACATTATTATTATTATTGTTGTTATTTGCCCCAGGGGTACAGGTCTGTGAATCATCATGCTTACACCTTTCACAGCACTCACCATAGCACAAACCCTCCCCAATGTCCATAACCCATCCACCCTACCCCTACCTTCCCACCCGCCAGTAACTCTCAGTTTGTTTTGTGAGATTAGGAGTCTCTTATGGTTTGTCTCCTTCCCAATCCCATCTTGTTTCATTTTTTCCCTCCATATCCCCCACGACCCCCCGCCCTGTCCTTCAAGTTCCTCATATCAGAGAGATCATATGATAATTGTCTTTCTCTGATTGATTTATTTCACTTAGCATAATACCCTCTAGTTCCATCCACGTCATTGCAAACAGCAAGATTTCGTTTCTTTTGATGGCTGCATAGTACATCTTCTTTATCCATTCATCTGTTGATGGACACCTAGGTTCTTCCATAGTTTGGATATGGTGGACATTGCTGCTATAAACATTCGGGTGCATGTGCCCCTTCGGATCACTACATTTGTATCTTTTGGGTAAATACCCAATAGTGCAATTGCTGGGTCGTAGAGTGGCTCTATTTTCAACTTTTTGAGGAATCTCCATACTATTTTCCAGAGTGGCTGCACCAGCTTGCATTCCCACCAACAGTGGAGGAGGGTTCCCCTTTCTCTGCATCCTCGCCAACATCTCTTGACACATTTGTTTAGACTAACCTTGTTTAATTCAAGGTAGTGTCAAAAAATAATAGAAAACTTCTATGAGAGTTGACAGATCTGACATCTCTGTGACTTACCAGCCTATTTTTTTACAAGTCTCTTTGTTAGTCATCTTTCAACTTTGTAAGTGTTAGCTTAACTAAAGTTATATAATTTAATCTAAAAATTCACTCAATAGAGAACATAAAAGGGAAAATAGGTCCTAGTATACTAAGAGCATACCAGTAAGTGAGGACCTCAGTAAAATCCTTCTAGGTTTGGAACCCTCACTCTTCCTTCCTTCAGGTTATCTCTCATATTTTGTATGATGAATAGCGACAAGTATGAGTGTGAGGACCAATGACAATCTACATATTAACCATTAGAGAAATGTATTGTCCTCCAACATTTAGACCAAAAGGAAATTTAAATACCTGTGCTAATAATATATTTTTGCTGCTCAGAGGACCATCTTCCACATCTGTTTCCAGTTGCAGTTTTCAGAAAACAGATTCTGAGATGGAAAAAAGCATGAGAGAAATGTAAGAATTATTTTCTTAAGACTAACATTTATAGAGAGAAAGAAAGAATCAGGATTGGTCATAGGGAGAATGAGGGCAATGTTGCCTCATCCAGGGTTTCTGCTGACCCCAAAGTGAGCTCTGAAACATGTTTGGCCTTCAAGAATTGCCCTGAGTTATAGCAAAGGCTTTAGGGCTTCCTGGGAAGTCCCACATAAAGCATATGACCTTAGGTAAGGAGATTCTCTTCAGCGGTGGCAGTTCATAAAGAACTCTTGACAGCGTAGGGCTATTTGCCAGCGGCTGGGTTCTGAAAGGGGATCTGAACAGCCCATCATAGAATCCACTACAGCTTTTCATGTATGGTACTTTTAAAAGTGATTATGAATGTAATTGCATTATGGCAACAAATGATCTAAGCATGGAGTTTCAGATATATATTTGGTATTTACATAATCCATGTTAAAACTTGGAGTTAAAAATTCAACAATAAATTCATTCACTCAACGATTGTCGCAAATCTGATATATGTCAACCATTTGCCTGAGGATGCAAATATCAATAAAGCAAGACCCTTCAGTCTGGTCAAGAAACACTAGCATACAAATATGTAGCTGTAATAAAACATTATAGATACTATGGTAGAAGCATGAATCAACTTCAGGGGAGGCAAAGACATTAAGCGTTCTATGTAGGAGATAAAGAGGGAATCTGGTACAATTTTATAGCAGAAATTACCTTTGAACTGATTATTAAAAGAACAGGAGAGGTTATCTGCACAGATGATGGGAAAAAAAGAGGATTCATTACAGACAGCAGAATGAATTTGGTAGGCATTGGACAGCATGTGCATGGGGCAGAGCCCACTGGAGGAGGGAGGACAACATAAAGACTGGGAAGGATAGTCAGACCATGTGATCCCCTTACTCGGGTATCTTTGTCTCTAAGTTGGTGGAAATAGTGCTTTTTCCCAATGCAATACCTCCGCTCAGTCTCTGCTTTGCATCTAACTCCAGTTTAGCCATAGCCTCTCACGTCATCTTTATGATCCCTAAACTAAAATTAGTCTCTCTGAGTAGTTGATGCTCTTGAAGGATCTATCTCTGGCTTAATGGTTAGGAGAAACACTCTCCTCCTGGCTCTTCCCTGTAGATAAGTGTAAAATGTACAATATTCTGACAAATCCTTGCAGAAGAATCTTCTTGCTTGATTCTTCTTTGTTCCTTAAAAACAGGTTACTAATTATTTTACAGAACTTTTTAATAATCTCTTAGAACATCTGTATAGGTAGCCTTAACATCTCACTTATGATATGGGGGTACTCAACAACTACTGTATTTCTCTTATATTTAGAGTTGCTGGAGAAACTTTGAGAAAACGAATGACAATGAAAATCCTGTTACACTCGATTTCATTTTTCTTTACTAAATCTCTTTCATCTTCATTGAATTACCTGTATTTTTATCTGAACTTGTTTTTCCCTTTAAGAGCTTAATTAATTGCATTTTATATTTCTTCATGGCATTGCTATTTGGTTTCATCAGGGACTTATTAAGTGGATATATAAACCTTCAGAAGTTGTCATTGATTCTTTCAGCTTACTTAGTAGTAGGCATTGAAGGAACAATTCACTACTGCTTATTTTAATTTATTCTAGGATATATCTTTATAATCCTCTGAAAGAGAAATGCTGGCTTTTTGTAGTGGTTGGCTTATGCACCTTTGAAAGCAAGTAATCTAATTCTATACTTAAATGCATCTAGAAATCCAGAACTAAAACATCTATTGCACAAGATTCTTAGTTATATATATCGTATATTTAAAATACAGTATTTGGAGTGGATATTATTGTAATAGGAAAAATGGTATATAAAGATTAGCCACTTATTTTTTTGTAGCTAAATACTACTTAGGTCTTGAATCTCATTTTTATTATAAAGGAAAACCAATCTTGTCAATTCAAAGTGAAATCATTAATCCCAATTTTTCCTTTGTTTTTCTTGGCATAAGGAGTTCAAGAACATCACCCTCACTATTATTCTTCTTTTCCTTCTGAAGAAGACTTACACTTGAGTAAATTATGGGAAGATATAAAAGTCAGAGGGGTCTTGCAAAGAGCTATCTTGTTATGACAGATATGAAAATGAAACACTTAGATTCCTCTTCAGGAAAAGACTTGCTGCCTAGCTGTAAAGAGGGTAGTTAGTTAAGAACCTCAATCATTATTTCAGCTATTGAGTCCAGGTCACACTATTTTCAGGATAGACCTTGCTAAGCAAGACCGTGGTATCCAGGTATCCAGCCAATAAGAGCAAGGTGGTCTTCCAACGATCTAGTCATTTCTACCTGAAATAGATCTAATTGTCTGTATTTGCTCTGAAGATCCCTGCTGGATTGAAGGGGACTTTGTTAACAATCATCTCCACTAAGGGCTGCTCCTGCTCAATCTTGTTTCATCTCTTTCACTAGTGTTATCCCCCAATAAATATTTGTGCTCCTAACTATATCTCAGTGTCTGCTTCCCTGGGTATTCAAAACTAGCATAACTCATGTATATAAGGGTTTCTTCTCAGATACTATTTTTCCTATGTCTAAGTTTGCTACCGATGAAATTCAGTGATTTATCTGGTCTGTTGGTTCCTTGGTCTTTATTTTGATTTCATCCTTGATGAAGGCATTTTGATTTTTCTGATCAGGATAATGATCTTCAAAGAAATATAGCTGCCACATTCTTGATTTGACCTAGAGGCCTCATCAATTCCACATGCCCATTCTTTCTTTTCCTTACTCCTCATGGGAGACTTTTGAGAAACTTTGTGTATGGAAAATTCAAGGGAGGAATGACTTGATAACTCTTTTTAAATATTAGTTGGTACAGTGTCTGCTATAGAGTTACTTCTATGCTTTACTTTCAGTGTTATTAATAGTAGTTTATCTTCACAAAAACAGTTGCTTTCCCTGGCTTCAGCAAGTAAAGAAAGCAAAATTTTTCTCAGATCTGGTTCACTCTACTTGGTGTTTTTATTTCCTGATACCTGAGACTAGAGCAAGAAGCAAGTATTTCCTACTCATAATCCTTTGCTTCTCCTTTTCAATCATCCTGTTTAATGAGAAATGTTAGTACACATTTTTTTCACTCTGCAGTTTATGATATCATCCAAGTTCCTTCACACTTAACATTCAAAGGCAATCCTTGGGGGAAGGAAGGAAGGGAGGAGGGGAGGAAGGAAGGGAGAGACAGAGGGAGAGAAAAGGATTCAAAGGCATATAGATTTTAAAAAGTTAAGATTATGTTTACTTTAAAAAATGTAAAATAAATTTAACTCTATTTCAAATGTACCTTAATCACATTTAAGGCAGTAGATATTAAAAATTGTCACTGAGCTAAATTGTGGGGTAATGGATACATGGTGAGAGCAGGGCAGAGAAAACCTTCCTCAGCTATTTCAGAACAGCCTCCTAGATTTGTCTTCCTAAAGTGTCTGTGCCTTATAGGTGAATTTGTTTGTACCATACGTTATTTTGAAGAGTACATTTGCCTCGACTCTATGTTGCTCCCAGTAGTCTTAGCAGGCTCTCCTGTTTCCTTACCCAGCTATGCAACTCACATGAGAATACAAACTGAACATTGCATGAATAAGAATAACCTTTGATGTTTTAAAAAAGCAGATTAAGAAAATACCTTTATTCATTTTTTTGCTGTATTTTTCAATTAAAAATTTTAATACCCCTTCATGTGGATACTTATGAAAAGAAAGGAAGAAAAAGAAATGGAAGGAAAGGGAAGGAAAGGGAAGGGAAAAAAGAAAGGGAAGGAAATGGAAAGGAAAGGGAGAGAGAGAGTGGGAAAGCAAGAGGGAGGGAGGAGAAAATGCAGAATGAGGAAACTGTCTTTGCTTAAAACCCATAAGAATTTTAAGCTGGGGATGGGCCTGAGAAGTAGTTTTACAGACATAAACTCAACAGTATAAAAAAACCTGATTTCTTGCTATCTATAATTGTAACTTAATATTTATTTCACAATAATTTCACTTAACTGTTAAACCCACATTTCTAATGATGGTTTTAAATTGAATTTCACCAATTAATTGTTAACTTAGTCATCCCAATCCTTTTTCTTTTTTTTTTTTTTTTTTTTTTTTTTTTTTTTAAAATTTTTTTTTTTTTTTTTGACACACA
>LNAC01001263.1:186737-200298 GCA_002007465.1 Ailurus styani
AGAGAGAGAGAGAGAGATCACAAGTAGGCAGAGAGGCAGGCAGAGAAAGAGGAGGAAGCAGGCTCCCTGCTGAGGAGGAAGCCTGGATCTCGGGACCCTGAGATCATGACCTGAGCTGAAGGCAGAGGCTTTAACCCACTGAGCCACCCAGGCACCCTCAAAAACTAGTTTTAAGAAAAAGTATACAAAATCTGTAAATAAGGCAATCAATCAATCATTCAATATCCCTATGATGTATACTAGAACATTTTCTAATAGAGCCATCTAAGAATAATCCATTTAGAAAAGTGTAATAATGTAGTATTTACTAAGGGTTAGCCTTTATAAAGTTAGTTGTTGAATTATGCAAATTAATAAGATCCAAAAGATTTTTTTTTCTAGTATTATACAAAATAACCACAAAGTTTTTGTTTTATTATCCTTTGGTCTATTAATTTGTTTTAGATTTCAGTTGGTATTTTCACTCTAAAATTCATATATGTCTATATCTTTAGCTATATCTATATCTAAATCAAAAGTTTTTCATACTGTTGTTGATCACCTATTTCATCTTCCTGTTCTCTTATTAATGAGGTAAAATTTTGATACATTCTCACTCTGTATGTGTGTAAAAATTATGTTTCACATTTTTAAAGTTATGGCACTGATCATCAATAAAAATAATTGAACCAGTTTGTATTTATAGCATACTCATTTTGCAAGATTGTATCATTACATTTAAATGAAGAAAAAATGCCTATATCTATTTAAAAAACACAGGGACATAAAATTTTATTACCCCTCAATGATTTCTCCATATATAATACTCAAAAAGAATCACATTAACTTCCTTTTTTTACAGTCAGTATGTATGGCATTACATATCTGACATTCCGATATATAACTTGAGCTCTTACTGGAAAGAGAACAAACTTTCAAAATAATCTGGGTTAGAAGAAAGTACATCTTTTCTGAATCTGACTGTGTTTTTATATATGTTTCAAAGTAGTCTAGTTTCTTCAAATAAGGATCTAAGGAGAAAAATGTTGAAAATAAATTCTTAGTTAATTTAAATGTATTAGATGATTTTCTGTCATGGAAACTGAAGTTAGCATAAATGCACTGTACATTTATCGTGACTCTATTAAACATCATCATTACTTTATTAATATAGAGAGGGGAAATCCAAAATTGTATTTATTAATAATACTCAGTGCTGTTTGTGTATGGTATACAAGTTACAATCTGCTTTTAAAGCATTTCTCTCAGAGCTACATAGACCAGAATTTGTTCTATATGATTACTTATTTTTTTTTAAGATTTTATTTATTTACTTGAGAGAGAAAGAGCGAGAGAGAAAGCATGAGAAGGGGGAGGGTCAGAGGGAGAAGCAGACTCCCCACTGAGCAGGGACCTGGACGTGGGACTTGATCCTGGGACTCCAGGATCATGACCTGAGCTGAAGGCAGTTGTTTAACCAATTGAGCTACCCAGGTGTTTAAAGTAGGATTAAATCAAATGATAAAAGATGTTTATTTATGTATTTGATTGCTTACTACATTAACAAAGCTGCTGTATATTTTTAAGAACAAAATGTTTCATTGAAATAATGCATATTTATCTTTTCCTTTTCTATTCTGGGTATTTCCTAAAGTTACTTCTTTCACATTGGCATCAGGGAATGGCCAAAGGGAGAGAGAAAAGAGTGGAGGAAACAATGGCTTTACTAACCTTCAATAATACCTTAATGACAGAGCTAGATAGTAACTCTACATCATAATCTTTCTATATATAACATGTGGTTCATGTGCTTTTAGGAAAGTTTAAGAAGAGAGTAGTAAAGAAAGAGGGCAAGGAAAAAAGTACAGTTCCTGGAAAACCTTTTGGTTCTTTTGTTTATGAAAATTGTTGTACTATTACTGCATCATTTTCCCTAATACGTTAAATCACTTGTAGATCATATGAGGTACTATCACTCTACTATAAATGTCAACAAGGCTGCTAAGGATTTGGATTATGACTAGAATAACTAGAATATAGTCAATTTACTAAGTTTCTTTTGGTAATATTTTTCATGTTATGAGAAAAAATTAATTTTATTAACAAATTAATTAACCTTATTTGACCTTTTATGGGCTTTTTATGATTTTTCTCATTTATGTATTTGGCATTTAAAAGTAAAAATCTAACACTTTAACTTTACACAATTAGACAAATATTGGTGAAAGGATTGGTGTTTATTTTTAAGACATCATTAACAACAACATACTAATAAGCTTGTAATGCATGCCAGAAATTATCATTTTAATGAGTTAGCTCTCATTACCTCAATTTTTTAAATGACTAAACTAGCACTTAAGGCAACTTTAAATAAGTTGTCCAAATTTCAATAACTAATGAGTTGTAGACACATAATTTTTATTGAAGTCTTTATAACTCTTAAGAGCTCAGGCTCTTAAAGAAACCTGAAAATGTTATGTATTTTATACTAAATATTATATTAAGTAATGTATTAAGCATTATTTAAATTAAAATATAAATTAAAATATTTTAATATTTTATATTAAAATATAAATTCAAAAATTATATGAACCATTATTTAAATATTTATATTTAGTTGATGTGAGATATTGTCAGGATGTGAGATTTAGAAATCTGAGTCACCTGTGTAAATATGATAGTGGAACTTGTAAGAACTGATGAGTTAACTGAGAGAGAAAATGTTGCAGAATCCTTGAGCACGATTGTCAAAGAATTCTTGAGACATTTTATGGTGCAATTTAGTAAGTTTATTTAAGTAGCATGTGCAGACCCCATGGACAAAAAGAGCTACACTTTTTATTGTATGAAGCTGATGATTATATGCTTAGTGCTCAACGGGGAGGGGACTTGCAGGAAGCATTAGATCATAAATGTCTTTGAATTTCTACTCATAAAACGACTTTCACAAGATTTCTCTGGTGGTTATTATTCAGTTTGATATTATCTATCAGTGAGATTTACAGGCAGTCATGAGGCCCTTTAAGAATGTAGCAACCAGCAGCATTTGATCCTTATTGAAACTATGCAGGCTAGAAGGTCAGCCTTCTGGGTTAAGGGTGAACATTTTTCTGCTTCTATCCCTCATCAGTAATACCTAAACCTAAGTTTCACTATGCCATAGACACCAATTAATAAGATGAAATAGAGCCAGTAATGCGGTAAATTTATAGAACTGAATATGTGAAAGTGTAAAGTCAATAAGGATAAGAGAGGTACTTTTCTAGAGAAGAAAATAGTGGTGGTAATTAGTGTGAAATGTTCCAGGTAGGTTAGAAAATTGAGGACTGAGAAAAGCCCTATTTTTAATTTTCCCTTTTAGTTTCAAAGATGTAACTCTAGCTTATAGAGGCGGCTTAGAAACTGCCAAAGCATTCACACATGTTCCTACGGATCAGTGTCATAAGATCAATTCTGTGTTGATATAAGCAAGTTGAGACTATGGCAGAATCAATAGGGATATTTGGTTGATCTAGTCAACTGTTACATAATCTTTAACTATATTTAGTCCATTTTCTTTTTTTTTTTTTCATTGAGTCCATTTTTCTAGACTGGGTTAAAGATTAGTTAGTTATGGGCTTGGAATAAATTAGTTTAACAAACGTTTATTAAGTGCCTACTATGTCTCAGACACTAAGAAGATCTATTGGTGAGTGAGATGAAAAAATTCCTTCTATGGGAGCCTGGGTGGCTCAGTGGGTTAAAGCCTCTACCTTCGGCTCAGGTCATGATCTCAGGGTCCTGGGATCGAGGCCCGCATCGGGCTCTCTGCTCGGCAGGGAGCCTGCTTCCTCCTCTCTCTCTCTGCCTGCCTCTCTGCCTACTTGTAATCTCTCTGTCAAATAAATAAATAAAATCTTAAAAAAAAAAGAAAAAGAAAAAATTACTTCTGTTATGGAGATGAAATTGTAGTGGTGGAAAGTTCAATAGAAAAATAAATATATAAACCAGACAATTTTGTATTTTGAAAAGTGCTATTGAAAAATAATAATAAACAAGAAAACAAAAGAGATAAAGAGTAACCAGTGATGTTATATGTTATGTCGCTTCTGTCTGAAGAGAAATTAAGACATGAAGGAGAGAATCAGTGTGTTCAAATTCTCTAAGAAGTAGTTGTTCCGATGATCTTAAAGTTTTAAGAATTTTCTTAGGGAAAATCTGTGAGAAACTGGGACAAATCTGGGTGAGTCTGGAAGAGTCCTGGGACTGCATTACAATTATGATCCTGAGTCAAAGAGAGAGGAAGGGAAGGTTGAAAGTGAAATCATTCTGCTCTCTGTGCAGCCTAAGAAAAGTTTGGCAAGGTAAGTGCCTAGAGCCAAAGTCATTCATCAGAGGATTACTGTGCCTCCTGGGGAGCAGTCTGCCTTAGTATTTTGCCATGTCCATCTCTTGACCAGGAGCAGCCTATGGGAAGCATGGGCCTTGGTGGAAACCCAGAGATGAATTTCAGGGACTAGTAGCTGAGGCCAATATAAATTTCTTTCTCCATGGTTGGCTATCAGACAGATGAATTGTTATGGCCGCCCCCAAAAGTCAGCCAGGAGATAGAATTTCTTGGTAGAAAGGATACATGGCATTGAAGTAGAAAAGGGAGATAACATATTAGGAACATAAAGAAGGCCGGCAGGACCAAACAGTAGTATGTGAGAGGAAGTCTGTAATGACATGATGACAGGAAAAGTAGGCTGGATTCACAATCCACAGGACCTTCCAGACTGCGATAAAAAAGCTTTTATTTTTAAAGAAGGAATTATAGAATTTTAATCAAGGGAGTGTCACTATTCTATCAATACTACTAGATACTTCTAACTTCTGTGTAGAGAAAAGGTTAGATGTGAATAAACTCTCAGAACAGGAGACCAAAGAACATACTGTGTTGAGAAAGGTGGATTGGACTACAGAACAGCAATGGAGGTGAAAAGAGTAGTTTTATTAGCAGTACAGTTTAAAGATAGAAACTATAGAATTTACTGCTGGGTTAGGTATAGGGTTTCAAGGAAAGACAGGAATAAAGACTGATTGCTGACTTTCCGTGTGGGCTCTTTAACTTAATATGGGGAAGAAAAAAAAGGTGAATGAATTTTTTGTTGTGGTTTTTTTTTTTTTCCTGTTTGTAAACCTTTGTTTATTGTAGTAAACTTAGAGGAACAGTAAGTTTGAGAAGAAATTGAATACTGCTCATCTTCTCTATATGGTGGCAGCTTTTTTGGAAGCTATTTTAATTTTATTTCCAGATATCATGTGCATGTATTACATGGTTAAGATTATGCAGTAAACCCAATATTATTATTCCTACCTTCTTCTATATAAGATGAAGACATTTTGATCAATACATAATATTCTAACATGTATACAAAAAAAATGGCATAACCTTTCTCTCACATGTAGACATTTAGGTTTTTTTCTTTATTAATATTATGTTAACATCTTTAGGAATTAATAATATTTTTTGGATTTCAAATTGATTTTGAAATATGTCCAATTTAGATAATGAATATTTACAAATTTTTTCATCGCCTTTCATGATTCTGTCAGAAGTGAATGAAAATACTCATGTCATAATACTCTCACCAGCATTGTATGTAGCCATTTCATAATCCTTTGAATCACATTAGAATCAATGTGGTGAAACTGCCTTTAAAAAGTATCCTTCGTTTAGAATTATATCCTATTTATTAATGACTTATTTTTGTTTCCTCTAAGAGCATACAAGCATTTTCCTAATAATGCAAAAGTTAAAATTATCTAAACATGGAAAGTACACATTTTAAGATAAATTTACTTTTAGACTGATAGATATTACTACTTATCTTGATTTTTTTTATCTTGTGACAGTGTCTTAAATGAGATTTTACCTCCTAGAAAATATAGTCTGTTTTATATCATTTCCTTTTATAGCCCTAATGATTAAACTGTTTAGAGCAGTATGAATTTCTTGATCCTGTGTTTATAACCACATAGCCTTGCCAGTCCCCCAAAGTACACTAAATATTGACACTTACAATGAAGAACAATTACACTAAGTCAATTCTGCTGGATAACCTTAGGATTTCTTTGATAATTTCGCTTAGCTATAGTTTTTGTTTGTTTGTTTGTAGTTCTTGCTGAATACACATGCACAAAATATGTAAGATCTCTACTTAAGAAGACAGAATCACAATCTCTTTTTCTAGATTCAAGGAAGTATCTATATAGTACTATCAATATCTTCCATCATCAAGGGGTTTCGTGAATTTGAGTTCAGCCTTGTCAATCTGAGCTTGACTGGCCCAGAAAATCCATAAAAATTTATGTTTGTTTGATAAACGCTTGTCACTAAAATTTTCTAATGAATCATGCCATTTTCCTTTGAGATCTGTATTTAAGTAAAATAATAAACTTATTAAAGCATAAGACATGCTTGCTACATACCTGTAAGATTTTACATCTAAGAAGATTGAAGCATTTGTCCATATTATTGCCTCCTGAAATTGTTTATACACTGACCATCAATTTGGACTTTTCCATGGCATATTTCACTAGATTATTTTGAAGAATTCAATAGGGGGATACATCATCCCACTTAAAAATGAGAACATTGAAGATCAAAAATTTTTTCGTAACACAATAAGGAAGAGAGAAAATATTTGACTTCAGATGTAGAACCAATTTTTCTAAAATAAATTATATTTTAACAAAGAATATTTCTAAAAATGTATTTCTTACCAATGTAAACTTTTGTATACTAACATGATAATACGTTGTGATATGGCCTAACCTGATTAGGGTCTTGAAATATAGAAGACAAAAATACTTCAGATTGTTTTAAAGAAACATAAAGGATAGAAGAAATTTTATATAATTAAAAAAATAATAAGCAATGGATAAGGAAAATGGACAAGAATAAATTGCTTATATTTAGATAATTTATGAAACTTTTCTAAATTTTTTTATCAGTTGCATGTAATTTTAAATGTTTGATTTTTACTTTATTGACCCAGAAAGAATGGATTAGAAATAGATTTTGATAGACATCCTATATATGTTATTATTGCAATAAAAGTCATGCTTTTTTTAGACTGTTACTCTTTATTAAAAAAAAATACATGTGATCATAGCTAAATAGCCTAAATGGAAAAGTCATCATTTTCATGCATAATAGTAAGAACCTGTGATGTTTTGGTAAATTTTCCAGAGGGGAATCATGAAAATATATTCACTGGAAAAATAGAGAAATAATATAATTTATGTTAATGAATGATGTTAATTAGTTAACATCAGAGATGCCTAAAATATGAAAATAAAGTAATTTTGGCATACCTTAAATATTTTGTTTTTGTATAAAATATGTAAGAACAACACAAATACTTATATACCAGTGAGCTAAAAAAATATAACAAATGCTCCTCAAAAATGTTCTTTGTGACTTATATTTTTCTCTTATAGTGCCTTTTGATAAGTACTTTTTCTTATTATTAATCTAATTCACTTTATCTACATTTTCTTAAATATATTTCCTTAATATATTTAAAGACACTTATCTACTCTAAAATAATATATTCTTATTTAATCTTTTCTAATTTTTTTTATTATGTTCAGTTAACCAACATATAGTACATAATTAGTTTTTGATGTAGTGTTCAATGATTCATTAGGTGTATATAACACTCAGTGCTCATCACAACTGATGTGCCCTCCTTAATACCCATCACCTGCTGCCCCATTGTAAAGATCTTATTTTTCATTTTTATGTGATTCATTAGAAATGTATTTTACAGTATAAAATAAAATAATATTTTCCATACAATATTTTCCCTATAATATTAATGAAAGAAACCATACATTTCCAACAGAATTCAAATGCCACTTTTGCCCATATATATGTCTCTATTTTTTTTACTCTTTAGTTTCATTGGATGAGTTAGTATCTCTATGGAAATGTTATACTGTCTTAATAGGGTACTGAAATACTTTTTTAAGTTTACTAGAAAATACTTCCATGTTTTATTCTCCCTTTAGTGCCTTGACCTTTCTTGGTCTTTTGTCCTGCTGCGTATGTTTTGGAGGAAATTAACTTTGCAATTTATAAAACAAAATGCAAAACATCATGGACAACTTGGGTTGTCCCAAGAAAGAACACTATATTTAGTATTAGAAGTTATTTATATAATTTATCATATTAACAGTTTGAGGTATAAATGATTGCCTTATTTTATCCTGTGTTTCCTCCTTTGGATCGTTTTAGGTTTTCTTCCCGGCAGCATAGGTAGCAATTGCATAAACCATACATTCAAGAAAATATTTATGATAGTAATTCTGACCAGTTTCTTTTTTAATAATCTCTATGGTTTAATATTTCTGGGAAAAATATCTATTTTTTATGGTCTTCCTAGACTCCCTTTGCTTTAATCATACCACTTTTCTGCTTTGAGGATGTAGAAATTGTGTTGTACTGTTTCTAAAATAATTAAAACTAATTAGCTTCATTCATGGTCATTGATAAAGTTATTAGAGAAATCCATCCCTGAACTTTTAAATCTGCATTCTTTTAATAAAAATTCCTTTTCCAGATCTGTCATCTGTTTGTTGTATTAGAGCAATTTAAATTATCTGAACATTCATGTTTTTCTCTGCAAAATGGAGCTAGTAATACCAATAATAATACTAGTGACAAATAACTGGCATAATGCCTGAGACAGAGTAGGTGTGAGAAAACTATTGATTAAATAAGAATGTTACAATAATTATGAACAGCATTATAGTAGCTCATACTATAAAGATGCTTTCAATGTTCTGAGAACTATTTTGTGAATTACTTGATCTCTGTAAAACCTTATGTGATAAGGCAAAAGCAGCATTATGTTATACTTGAGACGACCCAGTCAAGTTTGAATATTGGCTGTATGACTTAATATCTTTATAATTTTGGAAAATTACTTAACATCTCTGTGTCTTAGTTTCCATAGGTAAAATGGTGCTGATAGGGAGGATAGGGGGAATTAATGTGAACTTTAAAGGCAATGCCTGTAACATAATGTGTTATACTGTTTCCTAAAAAATATGCCTTAGCTATGCTCTACACCTGAAACTAATGTAACATTGTGTATCAACTATACTTAAAAAAAGATACATGTTAATATTTTAGTTGAGAACACTAAAACACAGAGAAAATAATTAAATTGCTCATGGTCATTACATTAATATTAGGTGGCACATATTAGATTCTTTTATAATTTCTTAAGATTATCCATGATACTATCATTTCTTAAGATTATCTGTGGTACTTGTGCCTAACAAAAGGAGGAATTTAAGTTTTGAAGTTGTTGTTTACAGTTTACAAAATACATGTTATAACTGTGACTAGTAAAATATGGAAACCTGATACTGGGATTAATGAATCATAGGAACAGTATACAAATATATTGCTGTCAGTGAACAAAATAATTTTGTGACATTTCAGTGAAAAGGAAGAAAAAAAGAGCAAGGTAAAGCAATTCAATTACTTTCACACATATACCAACCCAATCAAAAGAACTATCTTGACACACTTTTAAACATTGTAACAACACCCTATTTACCTGGCTCTGCTTCAACATCATATCCTCTTACGACTCACTGAAAGGTGATTGAAAAATAATGATCTTTTAGCAAAGATGGCGATAGCATTTGAAAAATAAAAACTGAAATTTGAAGAGAAAATATTAAATGTACACAATTTGCAAAGAAAAAATCTGAGTTATTAAGTGAAAATGGGAGAGCCAGAAGTATATAACAGAGAAAGGACACAGTCCTTTCTGTTATATGTAGACAAAACGGATTTAGGTGAGCAAACGTGAGGTTTTGAATAGAAGGGGAGAGAGGGAAAATAAGAGTTTACTTATATTTTTTGGCTTGTAAATGTATTTGTTTATTAGTCAGTGATAGAAACAGGTTTATGAACAGATTAAAAACAGATGCTTCAGAAAGCTATTGCAGTTATCCTAGAATGTTAAACTAGTTAAGTTTAATCTGTGATTTTTCTATAGTCTCCATTTAAAAAGGACTTTAATAGTAGAATAATATTCTGAGTTACTTCCCATGGGAAGCCATTTAGTATTTCTCTTTAGTTTTTTCAAAGCTCTTGATTTAACAGAGTAAACAAGGTTTAAGTACAAACCTAAAGGACAGCTTAATCTTACAATCATTTCCCCTTATGCTGCAGGCTTCCATTTTAGCTTTATTCATTACAGCCCTAAAGCTTCTGGTTTCTAAATGTGTAGGTTAGAAAAAGTACCTTGGAGCTCACCTGCTCAAGATTAATAATATCACTCCAAGAAGATTAGAGCTATTACTCTTCCTGACCTGATCCAAATGGTACAAATGGGATTTTAAGGATGATGTCTGTTCAGAGATCTAATGGAGTGATGAGGTGGAGGGGATAGCTACCCTAAGGAATCAGGGAAGATAGACTGTTGGGGTTGTACAGATGATAAACCATTAGCTTTAGCTATTACCCAAAGAAAAGATTATGGCTATAAATAAATTCATCCCAGCCTTTAATACAATAGACAGGCAGACCAATGGATGGACAGGCCAGAAACATAACTATTATTTAAAAAGAAAGCCTTAGGGTAAGATCTTATTTCAGAAGCAGAATTGTAAGTAATACCAGATAGGAAGAGAGAGAGAGAGAGAGACAGAGACAGAGAGAGACAGAGACAGAGAGAGATTTAACTTAAAATCTTAGAAATGTCACTTTGGAATTTTTTTAAAAATTCGTTTTTCAGAAATCATCTGTTCTTGCCCTAATTTTAGTTTATTGTGGTTTTGACTAAAAATTAGGGTTTTTCCACTTGTACAATTAAAACTTCTTCGTGATTGACTTTAAGAATCATTCAAAAATATGTAGATCTGTTCACCTTACCGAAGAATAACTACTGAAATTACACACACACACACACACACACACACATTTTTTTCATGAAACCCTGCATGGGTATCTATCTTAAGTGATTTAACTTATAGTCATCTAAAATCTCTTCAAATCCTCTTCATCGTTTTGAATTCCTTCATGACTGTTTTGGGCACATCTTCTTGATCCCCTAGAAAGTACATCAATCTCCCTATTTTTTGCTCTCACAGCACCATCCTCTTTGCAGAAAAAAATCATGGTTGCTCTCTTCAAGCTAGATTTTACAAAACACTCAAGAATATATTATGGGAAGAATCTTCTAATGTATTATATATTTTAATTATATTACTAATTGGCTTATTGTCTCTTTGTCCCCACTAAAATATAAACTCGTGATGCTATAACTCTAGAATGTGGAACAGGGCCTGAAATTTGGTGTGAGATTGGTGCATATTTATTAAATGAATTACTGAATAGGATAATTGATAGTAAATTGCCCATTTGTCAAACATTAAAGAAAAATTGGTTATGGAGATAATAAAGGAAAGGCACAATTCAATAAAACTTTCTGCTTTTTAGATTGATCAAATGGTTGACAGATGATGCTATTCATAAAAAAGAGGGCACAAAAAGGGAAGGTAACTATTGAGGAAGGAGAGAGGTAATGAGAGCACTGTTTGATATATTGACTTTGAGGTATCTATGAGATGTTTTCTAGAGTGATTTCCAGTAGGCTTTTAGAAAGGAACAGCTCAAGCTCAAGGGATGACTGATTTAGAAAGGAAGATTTAAGCATCATCAACGTCATTGAGCGCATGTGAACACCAGCAGAGAATGGTAGAAGCTGAAATAGATAAAAACCATGGACAGAATTTGACAGACATTTGTTATTTCAGTTGTAAGCAAAGAGAAATGGACAGAAGTTAAATGCGAGGTATTAGTTTCTAAAAATATGACTCAGATTTCTTTGATTTAGTTGTACTTATTTTCTGAGTCTTAATTTTTAATTATCATCCATCACAATACTCACAAATGTCATAGCTGTCATTTTTTAAAAATTTCTGCAAATATTGATGCAAAGAAAAGAGATGTAGGTGGATGGTGAAGTATGCATATTGTTGCTGGCTAATCAAGTATTTTCTGAAACTTTTCATTCTGTCCTGAAGTTTCAAATATTTTACTATATTTGTATTGATAAATAGATATTTCCTTTAGAAGTCTTCAGACAAAAATTATGAATATAAATATGAAGAATGGTAGTATGAAGAATGGTAGTATGGTATTTTTTATTTTATAACATGCAAAGATATGAAAATTATTATATGAGTGTGTTATAGCATATTTACCAACTTCAGGTTTTTTTTTTAATTTATTTTTGTTATTATTATTTGCCCAGGGGTACAGGTCTGTGAATCATCATGCTTACACCTTTCACAGCATTCACCATAGCACAAATCCTCCCCAATGTCCATCACCCATCCACCCTATCCCTACCCTCCCACCCCCCAGTAACCCTCAGTTTGTTTTGTGAGATTAGGAGTCTCTTATGGTTTGTCTCCTTCCTCATCCCATCTTGTTTCATTATTTTCCCCTCTCTACCCCCAACCCCCCCCACCCTGCCCCTCAAGTTCCTCATATCAGAGAGATCACATGATAATTGTCTTTCTCTGATTGACTAATTTCGCTCAGGATAATACCCTCTAGTTCCATCCATGTCATTGCAAATGGCAAGATTTCATTTCTTTCGATAGCTGCATAGTATTCCATTGTATATCTATACCACATCCAACTTCAATTTTTATATAATTAAATAGAAAGCATAGATTGACAAGAAGATGTTCTGTAAGTATTTGAAGATTTTTCTTTGTCTATTAATACTTTCTGAAATCTGGATTCAATGATTCAGGCTATGACCTGTGAGTACATCAAAATAATATTGGGAAATTTTATTATCCATCAAAATTGTAAAGATACAAATTCATTTTCTATTGATATTTCCTACTACCTTTAGAAAATATTTTTAAGACATCTGTCTTCTTTTAAATTCAGTTCATGTTTTCTTCCTAAGTTGTGTGTGTTTTCATGGCATGCATGTACACTTTTATAAACTGTATTCAAACGAAATAATTACATATTGGCAAGACATATGACAATAGCAGAAAATGAAGTAAGTAAGTAAGTAAATAAATAAATAAAAATATTATCGTAGAGTTCCTTCATTCAGGCAAATGTGACATAAATCTTATAGAATTGAATCATAAGAAATTAACTGGAGGGATGCCTTGGTGGCTTAGTCAGTTAAGTGTCCGACTCTTGATTTTGGCTCGGGTCATGATCTCAGGATCATGAGATCCAGACCCACGTAAGACTCCACACTCAGTACAGAGTCTGCTTGTCCCTCCCCTCTGCTCTTCCCCCTGCTCGCACACATGCTTTCTCTCTCAAGTAAATAAGATCTTTAAAAAAAAAAAAAAAGAGGGCGCCTGGGTGGCTCAGTGGGTTAAAGCCTCTGCCTTCGGCTCAGGTCATGATCTCAGGGTCCTGGGATCGAGGCCCATATCGGGCTCTCTGCTCGGCGGAGAGCCTGCTTCCTCCTCTCTCTCTCTGCCTGCCTCTCTGCCTACTTGTGATCTCTCTCGCTCTGTCAAAATAAATAAATTAAAAAAAAAA